>APFE030338185.1:8103-19026 GCA_000404065.3 Pinus taeda | reverse complement strand
CTTAGACTGCATTTTAGGAATTATATATCTACATCACGCGGTGAACCTGAAAGGAAAATTTCTTAAGCAAGATCAACTATAAAATAAATTCAATGAACATAAAAACACTTTGGAACCTAATGCACAACATTTAGAAGTCTAGGCTAGAGACATATTCTGACGTCGTAAAGCCTGGTAACTATTGCTTTCATTGCTGGTTGGGTGATTCCTCCTCTTTAAGATGACAAGTTCCAGTACGGACCTGTGCTCCCACATACCATCGAGTATATATTGGGAGACCACAATAGGCTATATCCTTTATCCTTAGGAATTCGTGTCTACCGCCCTATCGATTGCAATGCACTGAACACAACATTCAGGAAGATTGACTGCCATACCATAAAAAGTATTCTACAGTTTTGCGATTGGTTTGGTAATCCCTCTGTCTAGATTTCCAAAGTAGTCCCTTTCGTTCCTTTTCAGATTCCTTAAAGGAAAAGGTCCATCTGAGCACTTGTCACTTCAGGCTCATTAAAAATCGAAGGCGACTAGAGTCATCTTTTGTTTTTTCTCGACTCTTAAAAATTGAAAAAACAAGTTGTGTCAAAGCGTCTAAAATTCATTTAATTTGAAATCATTTTCCCCTATTATTTTGAGTTGATCGAGTAATCCGCAATCGTGGAAGAAATTCAATTGAAACCCCGTCATTCACAGAGGCTTACGAGTCAACCGTTGTTGACTCTGGAAAAAAAACTATTCGGGATGAAACAAACTCGTTTGACTGGATCGAAGTCCCCTAGGTTGGTTGGAGCAAGTACTTTGACATCCTCAGAAACTCCGGTTATTTCGAACATTTCTGGTATCCCTGCCTCTATAGAAGAAATTCCGCAACCACAAAAGGACATTACAACTGATGCTAGTGTAGTGGTAAACACTTCTATTCCCGGATCGACTCCATCTACAGCTGATTCAGAAGGTGTTATACCCCAAACATTAGTTGTTGTAGAACCTATACCTTCTTCGGCACCAGAAATATTTTATGGACCTAACAGTATACCTCTTCCACATGGATTGATTGCCATGGATGAGATTGTAGAGGATCCTCCATATAACACTCCATCGAAATTTGGAGTTGGAATCACCCTATATCCTTCTTCATCAGAAGTTAGTCTCCCGCCATCGAAAGTTCCTGAAGAATCACTGAGGAATATTTTGGATAGAATAAATATGTCTGAACAACTGTCGACATCTAGGACTGTGTCATCCAACACAGCAGCGACAAAACTTCCTGCTGCTACTCTGACGATGTTCGTTCGCGTACCATCTGTCCCAACTAGCTCTCAATCACTGGATGGAGTCCATCCAGGGGCAGTTTTGATAGTATGGACTTTTCCCATTTGTTTGTCTGGAATAATATCTAAAATCTCTTATGTTGAGTCTCAAATATCCCCACTACGCCGGCTATCGTGACGGTGTCGCAAGTACAAGCGTTGCCTATTGTATGCCAACCTCAGGCTTCTCAAGTCGTAATACAACAACCTATGGTCCTTGCGATGCAACCACAATTACCGACTAGTGGAATGACCCAGGTTCAAATGGGGACCATTACCCTCCATCTTGTTCAAACAGTCAGTACTGGGAAACAACTCATGGCTTCACAACCATGGCTAGTACAATACCAACAATCGCAATTCCAACAAGCTTACCAAGGATCTGAGCAACAAGTCTTTGCAAGTAATGGGCAACCATATATTCAAAACGGTCAACATCAATCATATCATAATGGTCATACCCATCAACCTTACCAAAGTTACCAGCATCAAATGCATTATGCTGGTATCCAAAAGACCAACTGCTCAGGCAATTCCATCTTATCCTAGGTACGCTTCGCCGAGCTTGAATCAACAATTGCCTTTCGTGGCGACTTTAGAGTTACCGGATCTAAATCGACTAACGAACGATCTGATTGCCTACGCCCCTTGGTGGTCAGCAATTCCTCATAAAATTCCATCAGATATTCCTAAATTTAATGGAAATTTGGGTGAAGACCCATGGAATCATGTGATGACCTTTCATCTGTGGTGTTCATCAAACACTCTCAACTGTGATTCGATAAGGCTTCACCTTTTTCAGCGAACGTTAATTAGTCCAGCAACAAAATGGTATATCGAATTGCCTAGAGCTTCATTTGATAACTTCAGTACCCTAGCCACAACCCTTTTAACCCATTTTCAGTTACCCATATGGTATGAAATGGGAACAGAGCTTCTTACCAATTTCAAACAAACGATGGCCACTCACATATCTGATTCAATTCATGAGTGGCGACGTCGTCATAGAATGGTAAAAACATGTGTTCTTGATCATCTGTTGGCTGAATGGTTTATTAAGTCATTGTTACCTTCTATTACAGAAGATGTGGCAATGGGAGGAGTCATCACTGAAGAGCAAGTTATTGCTCGTGCACAATATCTAGACTTGATCTATACTCAGTCTGGCATGCTCTACGATAAAATCCCTAATGCTCCTAGACTGGAATTTTCCATTCCTCCCCCTCCTAAATCAAACAAAGACTCTCATGCTGGCGATGGCATGATAGGTATGACTAGCACGAAAACTGTAAGGGCTACATCAAAGAAGGCCCGTACAGTTTCAAGTCAAAATACAAATGAAGAACTTCTCACCTCGAAAGTAAATGTCATGTCGACTGACAAGGGCAAAGAACCCAAGCAACCGGGAGGAAAGAATAAAAAGAAAGGGAAGAAGAAGAAACAGGAGGAGTCGTCTCCTGAAAAATCTTCTTCAAACCCTTATGGAGATAGGAAACCAAGTCATCCATGCTTTATATGTGATGAGGATCATTGGATGAGAGAGTGTCCATATAAAGCTGAGCTTAGGAAATTCTTCAAGAGTTCAAAAACCTTGGTAGTATTGGCTGATCCATTTTCGAACCCAGGAACAAATCTGGTTGCTAGCAACAATGCTTCCCCGTCCCAAGTGCTAATGTTTTCTGTTTCAAAGCAGTTAAATGATGCTTTGATATTGACAAGGAATAAAGATTACGAGAATCCACAGTTGTCGAACAACAAGGATAATGATCAACCTAGTAATTCGACAACAACTTCACCCGAAGTTGTGCCACCCATCACTCCTAAACTAACGATAAAACCGCTAAAGGGAGTAGTACACAAATCGACGTTTAATCCTCATGCTAGAGTAGCACAACATTATAATATAGTGGAGGATCTGGCTCAATCGCCGTCTGCTATGTCAACACTTGAGGTACTGTAAAATTGCCCCTCCCAAAGGCAGGCTTTATCCTCAGCGATAGGTGGGATTGACCCAACGGATTCCAATCTTGTGTCCTTTAATCACAAAGGATATGACCATCAGTTACCAGCTCAACTAGCTTTCCTTATTCAAGTGAAAGCCCTCAACAAAATTGTTCATCGAACAATTATTGATGAGGGGGCATCTACTTGTATTATGTCGATGAGTTGCTGGAAAACTTTAGGATATCCACCCTTGTCGAGATTGTCGATGACATTAAAAGCATTTGATGGATGAACATACACCCCATATGGGATATTGAGTAACTTTCAAGTCGAACTGGGGGGCAAAACAATAGAAATTGATGTTGAAGTTATCGACAGAAACCTCGATTATAATATCCTACTGGGAAGGCCCTGGATATATGCTATGGATGCCGTTATGTCGACATACTTATGGAAAGCTACATTTCCCTTCCAAGGAGGAATTACGGTCATCGACCAACAAACATTTCTCCCCAATAGTTCACAAGTTATGGGAAGCATTCCAATGATCCATGGAAGCCCTCATTCGCTTAAAAATATCGGAGTAGGCCTACTAAAAGACCCTACATTAATGGGGAATTTTTCCTTACCGCCTCCAATCAATTTGGTGGAAGTGGCAATGGTGGGAACCTGCAATATGATATCTTTTATTCAAAAGATGTCCAAAAGCGATATGAACATGGATCATCTACAGGTATGGCCTCCAAGCCCAATAGAAATATTGTAACAATCAATGTTTTTGGCATGGGAGGCAAACTCGAATCAACGCTCATCAAGCGTGTGGATAAATAGGTCTAAGGAATATGGCACCCCTTTAGATCCTTGGTCACAAGTACATTCTACAGACGAAGGAATTGTTTAGTCAATGATGACTGATGGGGCACCATGGGAAGATTACCACCATCATTCCCATCTTTCATATTGTAAGGAGGATAATTCTAGTGAACTTGATCATCCCTCAGTTTTTGACTTTTTGTCAAATACTCTAAATACGGTGGATTCTGAGCGAAACCTGTCCAATATTGAAGAGACTATTGCCATAAATATCTCGACCAAAATAGATGTTGTAGAGAATATTCATGTCAGCAAATCTTGTTCTCCTTCAGAACTGGAAGTATATTATGCTCTTTTTCACGAGTTTAGAGATGTCTTTTCTTGGTCATATGATGAAATGCCAGGCATTGACTCGAGCATAGTTGAACACGAAATTAAGATATATCCAGATGTCAAACCAGTACGACAATGGCTCTGGCAGGTGCAGCCCAAGAAAGCCGCTGCCATCAAGGCAGAAGTTGAAAAACTCCTCCATGCTGGTTTTATTTACCTGGTTCCTCTAACCAATTGGGTATCGAATATTGTTCCTGTAATGAAGAAACAAGGAACGATTAGAGTGTGCGTCGATTATAGGGATGTAAATCAAGCTTGTCCGAAAGACAACTACCCTACACCCTTCATTGACCAGATAATTGATGAATGCATTGGATGTGAAATATATTCATTTATGGATGGATTTTCCGGGTATAATCAAATAAATATCCGCCCACAAGACCAGTCAAAGACTGCATTTATTTGTCTGTGGGGCACATTCACATATCGCAAACTACCCTTTGGTTTAAAGAAAAAAGGGGCAACATTTCAAAGGGAAATGAATTATGCCTTCCATGACATCAAGAACATCGTTCAACCATATCTCGAGGATATTGCGGCTCATTTGCGAAAGCGGACCGATCATCTGCAGCATTTGAGAACGATATTTGTACGTTGCCGACACTACAGGATACGACTCAATCTGCACAAATATGTGTTTTGTGTCAATTCTGGTCATTTACTTGGCTTTGTGGTCCCAAAGGATAGGATTCATCTTGACCCATGTAAGGTTTAGGAAATCATTGATTTTCCTCCACCTTCAAATTTTCTTCAGATTCAGAAACTCCAAGGGAAAGAAAACTTTCTGAGGAGGTTCATTCCAAATTACATTGAACTTGCTAAAAGTTACACACATCTATGTAAAAAAGAAGTACCCTTCATCTAGGATCAGGTCGTGCAAGATTCCTCTGATGCTTTAAAGGAATCCCTAATAAAAGCATCGTTTATGTATGCTCTTGATTATAAAAAAGACTTTAACCTATATCTAGATGCAGTGGATACAACCATAGCAATGGTTTTAGTTCAAGAAGACGATGGAATTGAACATCCAATATATTATTTAAGCCGAAACTTAAATGATACAAAAATGAAGTACTCCTACATTGAAAAGCTGGCTCTCGCAGCTGTTCAAGCGATACAGATATTTCGACATTATGTCCTCTTCAGAAAAACTACCATTTTATCAGATTGCAACCCCATGACTTATATATTGTCGTGACAGTTGCTAGGGGGAAAATATTCAAAATGGATAATGATTTTACAAGAGTTTGATCTGGAATTCAAAAAATCCAAATCAAAGAAAGCCCTGGTTTTCACGGAGTTACTATGTGATCTCCCATCATCTTCCAACGATGCAACATCCGAAGAAGCAATTGTGGATGAATCCTTGTTTCTGATATCTTCAAGCAATCCATGGTATGGAGATATAATAATCTATCTCCAAACCCAAACATATAGGTATAATACCTCATGCGTGGAAGAATGATGGATTCGATACCAAGCAAAAGACTACGTGATCGTCAATGATACGCTTTATCGTCATGGTATCGATATAGTTTTGCAGAGGTGCCTCACCCATGAGGAGGCCAAAAAAGTCTTGAATGATTGTCATTCATGTGCGTGTGGGGGGCATCAATCTGGTTATGCTATAACTCAAAAATTTTTACGAGCAGGACACTTCTAGCCAACAGTGTTCAAAGATTGCATAACCGCAGTTGGAAGTTGCCATGCCTGTCAAATCTTCAATCGCAAAACCAGAATACCACCCGCAACATGTAACCCCACCTCAGCTGGGGAGCATGGGTATATCATAGTCGCAGTAGACTATTTTACCAAATGGGCCGAGGCGATGCCTACATTAAACAACAGCTGTGAAATGGCTGCCCTCTTATTTTTCAATCATGTAGTCTCCAGATTCGGCGTTCCACAGGCCATAGTCACAAATCGTGGATTGCATTTTCGCAATCACATGATGGTTGAGTTGGCTACCAAATTAGGATTGTCCCATGATAGCTTTACTCCATATTATCCGCAAGCTAATGGACAAGTTGAAGCAATCAACAAGGTCCTGAAGCGTATGCTGCAAAGGATGATTGGGGTCCATAAACGGAGTTGGCACCTGATCCTGTACTTGACCTTGTGGGCATACCGAACATCGGTGAGGCATGCGACCGGGTTTACACCTTTTCAACTGGTGTATGGCTTGGAAGCAATCTTTCTAGTTCAGTGTGAAATCTTGTCCCTCAAGCTCGCGGTCGACCTTCTCCCCGTAACTTCAGAAGAAGAGGCTCGTTTCTTGGAATTAATCCAATTGGATGAAACCCATCATGTTGCCACTTTGGCTAACGAAGCCCATAAGAAATGAGCCAAAGCACAGTTTGACAAAAATGTCAAACCCCGTGTCTTCTCAGAAGGTGACATGGTCTTACTTTACGACCAGGAGTCCGATAAGTTGGGAGTAGGTAAGTTCAAGTCTTTATGGATGGGTCCCTATATTGTTAAGTGTGTATTAGCAAAAGGAGCCTACGAGTTGATGGATTATGATGGGATTCCACTGGTGCAACCCCGCAACGGGTTGTACCTCAAGAGTTACTATGCTTAACGTAGCGTAGTAACCCCTATGCTTTTGTTACATTTTTGTTTTCGCTAAGGGTAATTGTTTTGGTTAGGTAATCCACTTTTTGCATTTGTTGCAGATGTCGAACCTCTTGGAACCATTTGTTGGATATGCTTACGGAGCGAATCATAGTTCGCGGAACCTATCTTCTACGACCTAGGTCATCTTCGATCCCAATGGCGAGTTAGTGAGTTTCAGAGGGGTATGTATTGGTGGGTCAACGAACAATATCGTTGAATACATCGCATTGATAGAACTCCTCTCTGATGCCATCGTACATGGCATACACCGACTTGTCATCACGCTAGACTCACAACTTGTCATTCTACAACTCACTCGTATCTACTCTATACGAAATACAGCCATCTATCGCATGTTCCTAAGCGTCAGGATTTTGAAAATACAGTTCAATTCTATTCAATATCAATGTATTTCCAGAAACTTAAACACATTAATAGACTCAATGGAAAATTATGTGTTAGATAGGCATTTGCGACATTTATAAAATGAAGCATTGCATCAATATTTGCATCTGGATCATGTAACTTAACCAAAATAAAGCTCTAAAAATAAAATATATATATATATAACTATTTATGGTTTATACATAATGTTCTGTAACCAAGACGAAATCGGTCAAATGAACCAAAACTCAAAATGCTAGGGGGCACCCTAGTCTAATGATGCTGGTGATAACAAGTCACTTCCTGTGCAATCATGCGCAAAAGCCTAGTCCTTCGACTCGGCACGCCAGTAGTATGTTGCTACAACCTCAGAGGCAGCTCGTCAGTCCTCACGTCTGGAATACCAAGAGTGAGACCCTCAACCTAATCCTGCAATGATGAAAGAGTCTCGACCACATCAAGGTCGCAAAGGATGGCCCTCCCAATAGCCTCTCCTGCCAGAGCGACAGTTGGTGCTCTCAGACGTACTGCTGGTCGAACTGGTCCAATGTCTGCATGAGCACATGAGTTTTAATTAGTCTTGATCAAAGAAAGCATAAGAACATTTTGAAAGAAATAAACAGAGATATGGCTAGAGAATTTACCTATAGCACCCCACTGCTCACAAGCCGGCAGCACCAAATCCAGATCACCCCGGAAATCCATACTAGCATATGGACACTCGGTATAAACCATCTCCTGGCAGTTGAACCACTCAAAGAAGGTGTCAGAGAAAGAAATCTAGGACTGACCAGCGTGTTGGGCCATGAGGTCAACCCATCTCTACATCTGTGGCTCAGTCGATGGAGGTAAACCAAGTGAAATATACTGTGGCTGCATCAATGGGATCTTTTCCAAGGCGAAAGCGGTCAAAATATAACCATAGCTGAAATTCTTGGATCTTCCGATTTTCACCCTGGTCAGTTGTTCTTTCATCACAGGGAGTACTGCATCACACCAGTTGAACACCTTCGGTTCGAGGCATTCCAAGGCGTACTGCATATAAGGCCTGTTAGCCACGTGAAGAGCCGCACTACTAGCCAGTCTAGCAAAAGTGAACAAAATGGTCCTCAAGGACCGGTCAATGACATCTCGGATGTTCATCTTGCTATCTCTACTTGGTTGAGATCCCTCTCTGCAATACCGGCAAATGTAATCTCTCACGGATTCGCCCCCACAAGAAGAACCTGATAATGAGAGAGGGGCGCCACGCCTCGATAAACCAGTCAAAAATTAGATGTCCATGATGGTAAAGGGGATGGATTTTCCTTTGATCTGAAACACCTGGTTGTTAGGATCCCATGCATCAAGGAAATATTGCAACAAGTTTATTTGTTGCCTCATGCTAGAGATGCGAAAAAACTTGAGTAGGCCATAGTTCCGCAGTACAACTGCCGTACCTGGATCATGTAAAGCAACCATGTCCTCTTCTTCATGCTCGCTTCTCACCATGTAATAACCATTTTGCTCTGATGAATCTCTGAAAACAAACAAGAGAAGAGTGAGGGTCCTGATTTGGCAAAAAACAGGAAAAAAATCCATGAGAAAACAGTGTAAAAGCTTCCCTCCTTGTACCCATCGCACCCCAGCAGTGTACTCGGAGTGATGCATATTGACTGGCGAGTAACCAGTCCAGTATGCATTGCACCTTTCGACATAGGAAGGGTGTGATGGGACCAGGGAAAATTTTTCAAACCCCAGGGGCTTAGCAAAGCAGGGAAACATGCTAAGAATTCAAAAAGGAAGGAATGCAACTAAAGAGCACAGGTTTAGCTCTCACTTAGTTTAGAAGGCACCAAGAATCATCCACAGAATCTCCCAGAATTAGCTAGTGAAACTCAGGGGGGGAAAGCACCTCTAGAGCTCCAAAAACCAAGTTCGATGAAATGGTAAAATGAGAAGTAAAAGTCACTTTTAAATTAATATTCACGTAATTCGAGTAAGGTATTAGTGTTTTAACTCATTTTTCAAGCATATGTTTTCATTTCTAATCGGTTTGATGAAGCAATTGAGCAGGTAGTATAACCATTGAAAGGACAAAGTGCTAACGGTGAATCAAATAATCAATGACCATTATCACAAGCAGTTTTTATGTGAAGTTCAAGCTCATAAAAAATTAAACCTAAGCAATGAACAAATGTTTCCCCCAGAGTTTAAGCTCATTAAAAAATGAACCAATCTCCGGTAAATAACCATTGTGAATGCATTATCATCAGCTTTTGAGCCTTGGTCGTATTCTCATCATCACCTCCACTCTATTTTAGCTGATCGTATGCCTCTGTTTGATTGTTTACCCTTTTGAGGAACATCTGCGATGAGTGATTCTGTTAAGCCATCCTTGTGACACTGCCGTGCTTGGAAAATTCCAAACCTTACCTGGAATTAGCTGCTACCTCTCGTTCCTCATAAAACGAGTCTCCTTTAAGCTCTTTTCAACTGGCTCGTAAAATATGAAAAGATTTTTGAGCGATTTGCCTCTCCAGCTCGTTAAAGCTACCAGAAGTGCTATCCCTCCTCTAGATTTTAATCTTTTTGGACCTGAGGGATTATTACACAAAAAGATCAAGCGCTTGTCTTATTCGGCTTGTTAAAACTATCGAAAATTCATCCCTTTCGTATTATTTTATACTTTTTTGGACTTAAGGGATTATATGACGAAAAAGGATTATGGGAGTTTCCTTTTCGTCCCTTTTTAGACTCTCTAAAATTGAAAAAGGACCAACTTATCATTGTCATTAAACTTGTTAAAATCAATAGCAATAAACTTGTCCAAATGGATGAGAACGAGTTTCACTGTTGCTAGGCTCATTAAGACATAGTGACGAGTTCACCCGAAGGGCGGATTATAGAACAAGAATATGTTATCCTCCTCAAGATTGATAAAATAAAGAGGTACTGGTCAGCAATGACTCGGGAAAATTGGGAAGAAAACTTGAAGAAACTTTATTGGTAGCAAATTTCTCTTGAACATGACACTTTCACTCCACGTCCAAGTCGGGTTGGGTTATTCCGTTCACTAGTCATATCAGCATTGGTCCATCCTACCATCCAGCTTTGGGGTTAACGCTACCAATCCATTTCAGTGTCACCGATATGTTCAAGAGAAGTCACTCAGAGAATTCACCTATGTCTCATCCATTGCAATACATTCACGCTCCATTGTTTCATGACTGCCACCTTGAACCTTGTATCATCAGATAGTTTTCGCCTCCAAAATCATTTACTCCGCTCCGCATTGTAGATGTGGGATTCATTAAGGCCCTCCTACAACGGGTCGCTTCTTGTTGACATTATCTCATTATCCAAGAAGTCAACCTAGGAACAACCCTTTCAGTACTTTGAAGCTTGCATGCCTCAATGGCAAGTTTCTCACTTCCGGCGACAGGTTTACATCAATGGCCTTCGACCGAAAGATTTTGTGTGG
>APFE030338184.1:38270-61698 GCA_000404065.3 Pinus taeda | reverse complement strand
TTCCATCTTAGGCAGGGGGTAGTTATCTTTTTTAGAGCATTTCTTTAGATTTCTGAAGTCAACACAAAGCCTGATTTCTCCATTCTTCTTTCTTACTACCACGAGGTTAGCTATCCAATTTGAATACCTTAGGGGAACTGTGATTTTGGCATCCAACAGATTCTTGATTTCTTTCTCAATCAAAGGCAATAAGAGAGGGCTGATAGGTCTTAATTTCTGCTTAAAAGGGATGGTGTTATTTTCCAGTGGAATCTTATGTTGAATGATGTTTATGTCATAGGTTTTAAGATCATTGTATTCCCAGGAAAAAATGTTAGCAAATTGCTTCATAAGGGTGCAATACTCAGAATTCTGGGCAGAAGACAAGTGAGTGGACAAATTTATGTACTTTGGATGGGCTAGGCTCCCCATATTATGTTTACAAACAACAGACTCACTTTCTTTTTTGGCAGGCTTATAAGGTACGTCGTTATGATCGAACAGATTCTCTAGAGGCACCAATCCTTTGGGTATATGGTTACTAGGCAGTTGGACAATGCTTCCTTGGCCAATCTTGTCCTTTAGCTTGGACTGGCTGCATTCTTCCATGGTTTCATTTTCTTGGTCGATGTGAATTTCAGAAAATTCATCAACTACTTGTAAAAACCTATTAATTTCATCATCGTCTTCAAAAAATTTCCAGTATTTGACATTGTCAGGCAGAGATGGTCTATATTTCACCTGAACTTCATAAGTCACTTTAGGAGGCAAAGGAGGAATAAACGTGCTAGCAGACACAACAAGGGAATCAATAAGTTGGTTCTTCATTCTCGGGATGTTTGAAATGCTAAAAATATTAAAAGAGTCATTGAGCTTCCATACCTCATCTCTGTATGCTTTCAACCTTGGATGCTTTGCTTGGAAAGTTTTGTTGACCTACTGAATGATGAGTTATGCGTCTCCAAACACTTTCAGACCTTTGATACCCATTTCTTTAGTAGCGTTTAAGCCCAATATCAAGGCTTTGTACGCTGCTATGTTATTTGTGACCTGAAAAGTTAATTTGAAAGATAAATGAATGCATTCCACACAAGGAATACACCTACCCCTGCAGCTTCCTTAGAGCAAGCTCCATCAAAGAACATGTCCCAAAGTCGCAGGCCTTCTTCCTCTATGATCTGGCAAACTGGTTTCTTAAGCTGCGTGTAAGCCAACTGAGATTATTCAATATGAAGAATACAAGCTCCAAAATCAGCGTCGATAGCATAAATGGGATGATTAGTGGGATTCCTTTCATCGTTGATGATATAAGCCAATTGAGCTTCTTTGTATAATCTCCTGCTCTCACCTCCAAAAACCGGGACAGTAGCGTAGGACAGATCATTTTGTAATGATCCACCTAATCTCTTGATCTAACCTCTGGAAAGCAACATGCCAAACTTGGGGGGTACATCTGCTACCACAATATCCATCATCATGCTCTTCATGGGCAGCTGAGACAAAGTGATGGCTAGGTCCTTGATTAATCCCAGACATTTCACTTTTCTAGAGTCAAAAGAGAACAGGTCATGATAAGGCTTGGTAATATCAAGACCCAACTCATCCATGACAGCCTTGGGCATTAGACTATGGCTGGCTCCAGTGTCCAGAAGGTAGTTTTGAAGGATTTTATCATGAATAGTCAGAGAGACATAGAATGATGGGGAGTTGTCATCATAATTTTCAATCATTGGGCTGAGAACAACCGTTGGTTTGTCATCTTGCATATTTACATAGTCGGTGGAGGCTTGGATGGTATTAGGCTCAAGGGCTTCGAGAATAGATCTCTTGAAGGATTTATGCTTCACTAGTTCAATCAAAGGTATAGGTATTCTTAGCTTCTAAATTTCTGATTGAAAACTAAAAGGAGGAGAATTTTCAAGGCCTCTTACCTCGTGAGCTGGAGCTTTGAGGATGATGGGATCAACTGCTGATCGCCTTTGCTTATTAGCTTGTTGTACTGTAGGGACAACAACTCTTTGAATAGGAGTTTCCTTCACATTATTCATCTTCGACCTTAGATTATATCTGTGCTGATCTTCATTTTGTAGAATAGCTTCACCATCCCATTCTTGGTCGATCTCGTTATTGAATGATGACTTTTCATAGGTAGCTGAGGTAAAAAAGGAGGCACTACCTTTGTATTCTAGACAATGGATTTCATCATCTTCTTCAAATTTCTCTTCTTCCATGACTACGTTTTGGAAAGGGGTCTTCACCCTTTGGTCTTCATTGGCATCTTTGCTTCTTTGCAAAATCTGCAATTGCTCATTAGCTCTTCTATATGGATTTGGATTTGGATTTCTAGCAGCAAAGGTATTAGGAACTCTTCCTTTCCCAAGGTGCTGCTCAACCTTTAATTTGGAGATTTCAAAGGCTAAAGACTCTATCATCTTGGTCATTTTATCTATCTTGGGATCTGAAGATGATGAAGATTCGCCCCTCTGTCTCCTTCTATCAACATTCCCCTTGAGCTTATTTGCAGCCATGATGTTTGATTCTACTTCCAAGGTTGCATCCTGCATATCAGCCAAAGTAGCACATCGCTTCTCCCTCAATAGTAGTCAGAAGTCAGAATCAAAGGCACTGGCATATGTGATTTTAGCAGAGGTAGTGGTGGGTTTTACTTTAGCTGGTATTTTGTTGTACATGCAGTTAAATCTCTTATTGAAATCAAACAACAACTCACCATTTTCCCTTTTTAAGTTCCCAAACTCGGTGTTGTAGTAGAGTAGATCCTTCTTATCCCCCCAATGCTTTAGGAATGCATCATATAAAGCCTCAATATCTGCTATAGACCTTGGGGTTAGTTCTCTGAACCATTTTCTAGCCTCTCCATCTAGACTTTGGACAAAAACTCTCATCCACACATCATCTTCACTAATGTCCAAGTTATCAGCATAACTATAGAATGATTCAATATGTTCTTTAGCTGTAACACCTTCAGTTCCAGTGAACTTAGGCCTATACTTCTGATATTCTCCAGTAGGCATGGCATTCAAAGGAGTGGGTAGTACTAGAGGCCCATACCTAGCATTTGTGATTCTTTCCATTTTGGTAGGTGCTTGTAGTCTAGCCATAACTGTGGTGGCTATAAGGGTACTGGAAATCTGAATGACAGGGCGCTAAGGAGTGAGTGATAAGACTAAAGGAGTGTGATGGATAGGAGGTGAGGTTTTGGGCTTACAACAAAAGGATAACCTAAAGATTAAGGAGCTTTACGAATTTATGAGATTTTTTCTTCACTGCTAGTATTAGAAGCTATACTCTCAACATGTATTTGTTCTATTACAGGATTTTCCTGAAGAGATATAGAATATTGTTTAGATTTACTTGAACTTGATGCTCCTTTATGCAATACCTTTCTTTCTTTGATGATTTTTCAGGGTCAGGTACTGGGTTAGCTTGTGACTTCTGAGGATTTCTCCAAGTATGCCTCACAAACTAAGCCAGAACTATCAAGTGGAGTCGCTAAGAGGTTCATCCTTAGTAGAGTTGCTAGATAGATTATTACAACCGAAAAAGTGCCTATAATTTATCTATCATCAAAGCTGGATCTGTGTCGTCTCCCAGGGAAGCTGAGCTTCAGTTTCCTCTCCCCAGCAATGATGCCAATTATGTTATCACTCTAGGAAACTCTCCTAGGTTGTAGCTCGGAGATTCCTGGTAACATATAAATCTTCAATATTGTTCTCTGAATTATTGGAATGGATGATGGTTTGGATCAAGTTAGATGACTATTTCAACTCTGTTTTCACTCAAGACATGCATGAACACCCTCAGCTTTACAAGGCTTTAGACCACTAATGCTCAATAGTTTGTAGATTCACTGGATAGGTGGAGATTACTGACTATACCAATAGATGCATACATAAACACATATGAATGGCTAGATACAGGAAGTAAATGAAGCTTGCAAATCTAATTTATCAACACAGAGATAAGATGACAGTTATCTAGCATTAGACACAGAAGAAAACATGAATAACCTATTCATGTGCAAGCTTATAACATAAGAGAAAATGAGAATTGAACATGTAACAGCAAAATAATCTTATATTGTTGGAATGAAGATAAGACGCTAGAGTATTAGAGTATCCACAGCCCCCAAAAGTTGAACCCTTGTTACTCTGAACTTTCAAATATTTATAGGCCTTTTACAATGCTCTCAAGCATTCTAAGGCTCGAGAGGTCTTAATCTATCCCCTCTGTCTTTTTAATTGTTTGATTCCCTGACTAGGCACGCATGGCTCGAAGGTTTCTTCTTCTGACAGTAGAGTAACTGAATTCTGGTAGTTTGTTGTGTTTTCCGAGAGCTATCTCATGCAAGCGATGCTCCATGATCACTTGTTGGTTTGGATGAGCTGTGTTGTTGCCTTTTTATCCCTCTGGCCATCTGTCTCCCAGCCTCTGCTCTGTGATGGAATGGGTCTCCGGCCCTTTGAAATCCCTTCAAATACTAATTTTTTTCTACTTTATATAAGAAAACACTGCAACTTTGTGAAATCCCGCCAATCTCTGTTTATTTAAGACTTCAAAAGTCCTTGAACTCTGTCTATTCCTCTATCGCGTCCATCCTTATCACTATCCCAACTCGCAAATGGCATATTCCCAGTCTTTCCTTTATATTTGGAAATATGTCAAAAACACTAAAAATCATGAAAAATTGGCTTCGGCGGACCTTAAATAATATATATTTCATTCCCGAACCCCTTTTGGGTCTGGGTTTTATCGCATCAGCACTGCCCCTTTGTATTTTTTTAAATAACTTAAATATGCAAAATACATATGAAAATGCCTTTCGATGGATTTCAAATCTTAAGAAATATTATTTAGAACACCATCAGGTTCGGTTCGTCGGGTCGCATACATATATGTGTATAGGCCCCACTCCTTAGTGTTTCTCCGATGCGATATAGCGATGCGATAAATCGCAATCGCATATCGCTCATGCCCCAGGCCATTTGCTAGCACTCTTTGTAATCTTCGATAGCGATCCTGCGATGCGATGTGGGTCATCGATCTGCGTGCTTGATCGACGATCCACGTTGCATCGTTGATTGCCATCGCAAGTTCCATTTCGTACGCCCTCAATCTACTAATTACCACCATTGATTGCGACCCACCAATCAGATCTAGACCTTTGATTGGCTAGATCTAACGGCTGCTGTGCAAAACACTATTTATGCCTCCGATACTTGGTTTTTCACCGTTTTTATGTGTTTTTGCCTCCCGATAGTGCTTTTCCACCATTCCAAGGGTTCTTCTCCTACGTTGGTTTTGATGTTTGGCATGATTTTGCTAGCTTTTGGAGACTGAAAGAGCATATTTGGATCCATTTTGGGCCACATGCCAACAAGGGTAACACTACTCATAGAAATAAGGCATGCCCTATGTTACATACATCTCAACATCTTAGCATTCAAAAACAAAATCCTATGGAAGAAGCCATTCTTTCCCCTTGTACACCAACAAGAATGCAAGAGCTTCCTCCCAAACAGTCGTAGTCTCCCATAACTAAGATTCTGCCACCACCCAACGCTAACGACATGCAACACCATATACAATTTATTTCCTCATTCGTAGGAACCACGATTCATGTTGTTTACTCATCATTTTTTGGTGTCGACACTGAAAATTCCACCTCAACAGTGGTACAAACTTTGACAGTACAAAACCACCCAATCTGCACTTTATCAACCTCTCTAGGTACTATGGCCTCAACCGATGAATCATATTCATGCTTATTAACCAACACAAACAATATCACATCACAGAGTCAAGACCTAGCATGCCCCAGGTCAACTCTGGATATAATTTTTCATTCAGACAAAGATATTATCGAAGCCATGACAAAACCTGAATATCCTTGGGATGCCATGCACCATCGGTCGGTTTTTCTACCCGAAAAAACATTTTTTCACAGCAGTGTACAAACCCACAACATTTGTGCCAATGAATAAAAAGACTTTCTCTCACCAGGAAAATTAAATTGGTTCAAAAATCCCATCCTAGCACCTGATGCATTCAAGGAAGGGAACATGTCCAACATTTCACCTACCATAAAGGTGAATATTTCAAACAAACCTGAAAAATCCGAAGGGACCTCCCTAGGGCAGCATGCTCCCACAAACAAAAAGGGTCTATCCAACAGCAAGGGGAATAGTCCACATGGGATGCAGCAGTCGTGAAAACCAAATTTCAAGGGGAAACACATACACCATCTAACAGAGTAGTCCACACGGGGGTGACAATTGTTAAAACAAAGAAAACACAAGGATGGTCTGTCTAGTGTCCGATGGAGTAGCCCACATGGATGAGACAAAAGTGATAAAAAATACAACACATCTTCAACAATGTAAGTACTAAAATAACCAAAGTAGTTCAACTATCGTAGTAAAGGTTAAGTAAACATGCATTACAAACGTTTAAAGAATAATCTTACAAATGGATATAAAACATTTGGGAAAACAAGATCACCTGAGACAAGCTTATGAATTAAGAAAAAGTTCCAAGACACATATGTACACCATACATCACTAGCCCCAGTAGTTGGACATTGGAGCCACTCCTCACTCCTCAAAAAACAAACTACAAACTCTCAAGGCTATTTGGGAGGAGTCAAGGTGAAAATTCCTTTTCTCATACAGTGAGGGGGTATATATAGCCGAAGGGGATAACTGACCCTTCGAATTCCCTCATGACTGTTTGACTTCCTATGTCTTTTCAACTAATATGACTCTTCAACTTCATATGTACGTCTCTTGGAATTTCACATTACATTACATTTTATTAGCTAGTATGACCCATAATAGTGATGTGTTCGAGACAACTCATGGCACAACTCAACATGACCCTGCTGACATGTACTGGCTAACTGTGGTGTTCGTGTCGAGCTGTTGTGCTGTTGATTGATGGGTGTGCTCTCGGTGTAACATGTCTTCACATCCACATAGCAAAGTGTGCGGGGTCTTTGATGGTCTTGTTCTTGCTTGATGGTGCTCGTGTATGTGTCCATTTCGCTTGTTGTTCGATGTACCTTGTGCGTTCGTTCAAGTACGAGCAAGTCATATAACATGTGCTCATTCTTCATCCTGTTTGTTGTCACGCCATGCTTCATCAATGTACATGTTCCTGTAATCTCTCATGACGAGATGACATCAAATCTAGAAATATCCTAGTCTAACATGATGCATTGTTTTCCATTTCAGTGCAGGTGATAGGGAGAGGGACAAGGCACTGAAACTGTGCAGAGCACAACTTAGGCTAGAATGTGAGGCTTCGAAGCATTGCCAGGAAAAATTGCACAAATGTCATTGGGAGGAATATTTTCACAATCCAAGATAGCATTTGCAGTTGCGAGGTAGAACCTAGTTGGGAAGCAAAATTGTGTAGTTCTTGGGAGGAAGACAAGGTAGGGTGTCGGGAGGAATTGCTAGGTAATTCTGTGCAGTCTTCAAGATGAGGATTGGGCAGGTCATCCAGGGGTCCAGTTGGGAATCTATGCATTTTCTCCGAGGAAGACAAAGAGGGCAGCAAGAGGCACTAGCAGACATTTCTGCGCAGTTTATCAAAGCAATGTTGGATCGGGCTATAGGGAGTTGTTGGTCATAACTGTGCATTTATGAGGGATAATGTTTGACAAGAAGTTTATGGGATGAGTGCAGAGTGGGGCAGGAAGGAGGTTTCCAGTCAAAACTGCACAATTTTCAAAGAGAGAGCAAGACAAGCTAGCAAAGGGCATGCCAGTCAGATTTGCGCAATTCTCATGGGGAGAATATGGAAAGTTAGCAAGAGGGCCTACCAGCCAAATCTGTGCAATTCCTTGGAACAATGCAGTTACAGGTAGCAGGGGCCCAGCTCACATGATTGCGCAGTTTCTACAGATAATGTAGTGCAGACAGCTGGGCAATTTCTGCATATTTTTGGTGAGCAATGCAGCCTCAGGTCATAGTGCAGTTCACGTTTTCTAGTAGACTAGAGGGAGGCTTGATGAGTGATGTTACGGGAAGCGTGTAGTGGATCAGACTTGGGGACAACTTCTGCGTAGTTCTAGGAGACAATTAGTTGACTCTCTTCCAGGTTTGCGCAGTGCAGGCTACCCCAAAAGACAACCTCAAGCTCTGCACAGTTCTAGGAAGCAGAGCAAGGTCACTAAGAGCTAAGACTATGCAGTGTAGCTCAATCGAGATCCGGTTTAAGGAGGGTTGTCCAGTCGAAAGCTTTTCAGGAAAAATGACTAAGTGTGAGAGCAAGTGAACTTGTGCATACATGAAATTGTGATCAGACACTTAGCATGAATCGATGATAAGACACCTCAAACCAACAAGACAACATGCGCTCAATGAGACTGGCATCAAGGTTACGAGCAACAAGTGCGACAAATGAGATAGATCTTCGAACGACTGTTACAACACTTGCATGAAAGTGCGTGCAACTTCATGTGTGAGTACGACCAATGTTGATAGAGCGAAAACAACTCATGAACACAAAGACAAACCTTCAAAATAGCCATAACAAACTCGCAAGCATGACATAACAATCAACATGCCAAAAGATGATCGTTGGTTGGTCAAGAAAAAGGGTGTAAAGACTCGACAAGAGCTCATGGAAGGAGCCCAAGTGTTTGCAACAATCTGGGGAAAAAATGTGTGACAGAGTGTATGTTAGAGCATAATCCTTGTTGCATAGGTTTAAGGATAATATGAATTATGTTACCTTCTCCACATTTTACATAAGAATTTCACTCGTGCATCAAAAATGTTGCTCCAATAATTAAGGTTGTAAATGATACATTCATTTTTCTTGGGCTTGCAATGAGATAGAGAGAAATAGATATAAAGATCATGTCCAAATATTTGATACTTGAAGTATCATATTTTTCATCTTAATATTTCTAACAATAAGAATAAGTGTTATATAAAGATACATAAAATTGGGGAAAGTGAAATAATGAGAGTAAGGAATTGATGATATATAATATTGAATTAATAGAATCACAATTCTCATTGTTGTAATTCCAATTTTATATTTTTATGATGCTAATGAGGTCTAAATTGTGCAGGTTCATACATAAAATTAAACAAGGGCATACAAGTTATTGTTTATCTTAATGCATTTTTTTTATACCAAACAAAATCAAAAACATAATTTTTTGTGAAATAAAGAAAAAATAAACATTATCTTTCCAATGGGCTTGAAAAAATCATTTGTGGCATCATGAATTGTTGAGAGATTTACAATCAAGTATTGATTATGTGTTTTTTCCTCTAAGTATTTATTCTCAGGATGTTGTGAAGAACATACAAATTCATGGAGAGGCCAATGAATGTTCTCAAATAATAATAAAAAAGTACATACTAATTTGATATCCATATTAGTTTTACCAACATGTTAGATGCTTTTAGAGAAATATCCTATGTGAACATGAAGAAAGAGAGATGACCTCATTTTCTTAGGTTCAATCAATATCTATTGTGTTCTCTTCAAAATTGTAATTGAACCACACATTTGTAGTGATTCTTTCTAATAATTTTCCAATGCCATTGTAATTTAAACCCATAAACAGTAACTAATTCATTTGTTTTTTTGAAATCCAAAAGTGAATGAAAATATAACAAAGGAAACAAAATTATGTAAACTATGAGATCCAAACAGATTAAGCATTTATATTAAATGTTATGGCAATTATCATATCAAGAAGGATAAAAAATAGATATAACATGAATTCAAGTGGGTATTTAGAAATATAATATGTCCAAACTTCACTCATAAGCTTATATTAAGTGACACTCAAGATGATGGATATTCCAATACAATGATAGGATTATATAGGCATGAGTTTTACCATTGGATTTCATGTTGTGGAAGAGTACATGATATCAAGTAATAGATGAGAGCGAAGAAGAATAAACATTATTTTAGTATTTAGATGCCAAACACAAGTAATGAATGTTGAGTCATGAATTTTTCTCATGATTCAAATTCATGTTCATATAATATGAAACGCATGATGCTCATTGATCATGTAAGAGTTGGAAATGAGATTGATGGGATGTTAAAAATGAAACCCTTCTTTTGAAAATTTATAACATTTGTTATTCTTCATAAATGACAAGTGATTTTAAAAATTTACATTTTTCTAAAGGGTTCTTTTTGAATTACCCTTCAAGGATAAGTTTAAAGCCTTGGGAAGGGTTCCATATTGATAATTGATTCAGAGTATTAAACATATATTCTAATTAATAATTTTTAGCTCATATGCTCGAAATGAAATTTAATACAAGAACCAATATAAGGAATAATGCTACATTGTTCCAAATGTCAAAGTTGAAGTCCCTTTCAATTATCCGCACTAGGTAAATCACACCATAATGAACAACAAAAGAATGTCAAATTACCATGTTCCTTCATATATGGCATCTTAAGGAAACTATTTCAAATTTGACAACTTTGTTGTATGTAAATCACCTAAAAATAAAAATGTTATCATTTAGAAACTACCCAAATTTGATTTTTATGGAAACTTTATATTTAATTAGGACAATATAATAATTAATATAGAGAAGCCTCATAAAATTAGGAATTTCTTATTATATTTTTTCCAAAAATAATTGGAATTAAAAAATGTATGTTTCATTGTTCTACTAAAATATTTGAAAATGTCGATTTTGTAATTCATCGAATGCATTCTTACAATTTGTTTCACAATGCACTACGGACACATCAAAAATAATATATACAGGTAAAGTTACTAAAAGTTAATGAGATTTTTGTAACACATATTTGATCTAGTGCTAAAAATCATTGTAGGGGCACTACAATGATAACATTTTTCCAATATAGCTTTCTTTAAGTATGTGAGATAATTCAATCTCCTTTTTTAAGCATGTTTTACTTGGAAGTAATGCTTCCATGCGTCATTGTGCATTGTAATTGTCAATTTCTAGGTATTATTGGAAAGTTGTATTAGCTATTTTTAGAAATCTAGATCCACTATTCTAGGATCTATATGAGTCATATATATATATGTGTGTGTGTGTGTGTGTGTGTGATTTGTGTGTAATCATGTCCACTCTCTCAATTTTAAAGAGTTTTTCATCTAACACTTAAACAAATTCGTATAAAAGTAAATTATTTGTATTTTTGTAAAATATTTATAGTCACTTTGACATTGATGTATTATTTGTAATATTTATATGCTTATGCAATGCATTTCTTATCAAGATTTTGATATAATTGCAACATAAAGGAACTTTGATAAATGGAAGTCGTTTGGAAAATTCAAATTATTGAATTTCTTTTTGTCAAAAATAGTGTTTCATGAGTTATTAAGAAATAACTTTCTAGAAAAGTGTTGTTCAAATTTTATGGGAAAAAAAGGGTGGAATTAATATGATTTAAGTTGTTGAATGGAAAATTTAGATTGTTGAAAATATGATATTTTATTTCAATTAACTATCCATTAAAATATATCCTTCAAATAAAGTATTGTTTCAATTTTAAGAAAAAAGAAAAGAAAAAGTGGAATTTGTATGGAAGGTCTCTTTGTTTAAATTATTCAATGTAAAATGTGTATGAAAAACCTCTAGGTTTAAACCATAGAAATCTAGGGTTTTATTTATAGTGATGTCATTTAGACATCACCTTGGAGACTGAGTATTATTTCAACTATGTTAAAAAAGTAAACACGGAACATGTAAAGAAGATTTATTTATTTAAATCATTCAAGGTGAAATTTGTATAGAATATTTCTTTGCTGAAATCATTCAAAGTCTAAGTCTTTATTTCAATGAATATCATTAAATTAATCTTAAAGGAGTATTATTCCAATTATACAGAAAAATCAAAAGGTGGCATGCATATGGAAGGTCTCTTTGTTTGAATATTATTCATATTTTAAAAGGTGGAATGTGGATAGAAGGTCTCTTCGTTTAAATCATTCAACACCTAGTAGAGTGAGTATTATGTAAATTATGTGGAAAAAATAAATGATGGAATATGTAAGGAATATCTCTTTTTTTAAATTGTTATTTTTTTAAATTGTTCAAGTGGAATTTGTATTGAAAATTTCTTTGTTGAAAGCATTTAAAATCTAAGACTTTAATTCAATCAATATCATTGAGTTAATCTTCAATAATGAGTATTATTAATTATATAAAAAAGAAAAGGTAGAATGTATATGAAAGATCTCTTATTTCTAAGTATTATTTCAATTATATAAAAAAGTAAAAGATGGAATGTGCATGGAATTTCTCTTTATTTAAATAATTCAAGATGGAATTTGCATGGAAAGTATTTTTATTTAAATCATTCAAAATATAGGGTTTTATTTCAATTGCTATTATCAATACATAAAATTCTACAACAAGTATTATTCAAATTATGTAGAAAAAGTAAAAGGTGGAATGTGCATGGAAAGTCTTTTTCATTGAATAATTAAAGGCGGAATTTGCATGGAAGGTCTTTTTGTAAAAATCATCAAAATCTAGCGCTTTATTTCAATTGTGGAATCACAAAGATATAAATTTTGGGTATATATATATATATCACGATACATGGAGCTACAGGGAAGGTATTTTAGTTCATACACTATATTATGTAGGATGTATCGTCTCACATACAAGTCAATCTATAATGTTGGTATGACACACTAATGCTTGTTGTATTGTTATGTTTATGTTATAGTGTCTATACATGCCAACATATCACCCCGCTAAGAACAATTTTACCCCTAATACGTAAATCCCTGCAACTTTAATGAGTAATTGACTATATTTACCTTATTCCACCCAAGATAGATATAGTCTATGTTACATGTGGCACTTCTTATGAGATTGCACTATCTACAAAATATATCCCTAAAGGATATATATTCTCAAGTAAGACTCAAGCTATATTTTCACATTGATGCAAGTAGTATTGCTACAATAACATTATAGTATCTATACATCTTGGTGTACAACCCCACTAGGGATAATCATACCCCAAATGCATAAAAGATCTCCAACTCTGAACATATGGTGGACTATATTTATCTAACTCTCTAAATCAGATATATATAATATATATATATATATTAATTAATATATATAATATATATATATATATATATATATATATATATATATAATATATATATATATTATATATATATATAATATATATATATATATATATATATAATTATTAATATAATATATATATATATATATATATATATATATTATAATATATGTATCATACACGTAAAATTACAAGAAGAAAATAGCCCTATTCATATGTTGTAGCCTAAACATAGCATATCATTTCATTGTAGTCTAACTGGTCTATGTTTTGAAGGTTTTTTTAGTTAAATTTGCCTAAGATTCTATAGGAATTTGTTGGAATCACAGGTTTAACCTATGAACCTTCCACAATTTGAGTGCCCAAAGGGTGTTTTAGGGTGCTACACCATTTCTGTATTCAAAAATAAACTTTAAACAACAAAAAAGACAATTTAACCAAAAAATATTTTTCATCGATAGGCATATATATTTCAACGTTCAGTGGACATCGATCGCAGGAATTTCATTTTTATTTATTTATCAACGGTCAGCATTGATTGTTGCCCGAATATTCTTCGTCTAATCGCTAGATTGATGACTACAATGAGAGGGAATGCAAAGAGTCATGGCAACATGGTGGTGAAGGATTGGAAAAATAATTTTGAATTAATGTCTTTTCATTTGGATTGTCCACATGTGTAACAACCCTAGTTGAATTCCTAAGTAAAAATAAAATAAAAATAAGACCACAGTCATGGGGCAGATATTCCAAAATAAATGTTGGGGAAAACATAGTGATGGGGATCATTGGTGATTAATTAATGTCCAAGGAAAGTGGAAAAGGCATTAGCAAATAAAAAGTGGCATTAATTGGCATTTTATTTATGAAAATAATGGAAAATATGAGAAAAGGAAGGTGAAAGGTCATAGAGTTGCATGTGAGGAAAATTGAAGGAAAAATAAAGAAAATAGGCCTCAATGATAGAAAAGCTTATGAGTATCAGTTAACAACTTTTGGTCAGTGTGGTAACCTTTTCTTAGTTTGAGCTTGGAGCTCTCTCTTTGTTCTCTCTCTCTCATACTCTTTCACACATAGAGAAATCTTGGAGCATCGTTGGAACATTCTAGGAGCACTCTAATTTTCATTGGATTTGGAAAAGAAGGCCAAGGAAAGCAAGAAAGTGCAAGGGAACGATAGGATTAGTAGCTACAACAAGATTGTTTTGTAGGTGTTGTAGTGTTTTTGGACCACAAGTGTATGTTGGCTTGTTGGGGCTTGACCTAGTTTCAGAGTTAATTAGCCAAACAAATCCCTATACTATTGGCCCTTTCATCAATAGTCCACATAGTGCGGACTGAGGTCTCACCTGAAGTAGTATGGGAGGGTGCTAGAACTAGGTTTCCGCACCCTTAAGATGTATGAGAGATATGACTGGTCCTCTTTTTGTTCCTGTGTGTAGGTCACTTCACACACTTTCCATTCCTCGCGGCCTAATACGCTACCTTCGCAACCCTAACTAGGGGTTGTGCCGTGCTCTACGCTATTACCCGATATCTAACTTATCTGCCGGTACTAATTAATTACCTTCACCTACTTGAATGCCCTTAAGTTATAATTAGCAATACAAAACATTCATACAGGTTCATGCAGTAAATAAATAGTACACTTGCAAATTATATCCAATCATGCATTAAACCAGGAAAAGATACACATAATTATAGCAACACTTCCCTTTATTGATTCTCCCAACGGTTACAGACTCGACCTACCCTGCGCACTCAGCCGTAGGAGTCGGCACACTTAGCTGTAGACTACTAGGCCTCTGCGCCCTCAGCTGTAGAGCCTTTTCCTACACTACGACCCATAGACATACTTTACACTTCAACTTAATCACTTAGAGTTCTCATGCTTTTCTTTCTATTCCTTATTTTCTACACTTAGAGCCTCGCTCTATTTATACAATCCCATGGTCCGTGGACCATGGGTAGGTCTATCCAGCCAACATTACATTAGAAAAACTAGGGTGGACAACCCTGTGACTCTATTATACTTTCGCGCCCCACGCCCGCAATTCGCAGAGCTTTTACAAAAAGATTTAGTCAAAACTTAGGCTTTAAGCCCGAAAACATGCCTTGGGGGGATTCCATGCCCAACAGGCCCCCAACACAAACATCATGACTCGCGCTTGAGTCACTCTGTCAGTGCGAAGATCTTCACGCGGAGTCCCTCCAACTCTGTCTGAACTGCTCCAAGGTCGGTAGCGCACTGAGTTGCTATTTGCTAGATCTGCTGCATACGTTGTTCCAAGACCTCTATGTCGGAAGTGCTTCTCTGCATTAGTATGTGTATCCCCTACATGTGTGCAAGCTTGCCTTCAATTTCTGTTGTGATGGTGAAGGCCTCCTCGATCCAAGGCTGAACGTGCGCCTTTAGGACTGCTTCCTTGTGTCGTGCCGCGTCCACCTACTCTTTCAATGCTTTAGCTTGTTGCATTCGCGCGAGCCTTTGAGTCAGGACCACCGTCTGTGCAATTCCTTTGATGATATCATACTTCTGTTGGAATTCTCGCGAATCTGTCCCTAAGTGCTGGATGTTAGGGTCCTCCTGCAGATTTGTGAGGACCTTAAGTGATTCTTCCAACATGCTGGTGCAGTATCGCACTACACTGCCAATTTCGTCCAGTCCCACTGTGATAGCACTAACACATTTTTCTCTCACTTCCGGAGGGGTGGATAGTTGTGCATTTAACCACAGCTCGTCGATATGAAGGTTTAGCTCCAACTCAACCTTTGTCATTTCCTCCCACGCCTCACACACCCCTGCTGCTAACCTATGGATGCGCGCCTCTGCGGGTATGTCTGTTGGGATGGCCAGCTCCGAGATTCTTTGGCAAGGTATACGGGGTCCTCCCCTTTGCATGGAAGCCGGGAAATGCAATGAATCAAGTCTGTCGTGATGGGGATGGGCTCCTCCAACCACAAACACCCATCATGCACCAGGAAGAGCAATTGCCTGATGACGAAAATGGTTATAGAGGCATGGTGGAAATGCGGCACCCAGAGCAGGTTAAGTAGCCTGGCCTTTTCCACTTCATGCAACCACTTCTGTGGCTCTAATTATGTAACCCTTTCCGCAGTGTTCTGCTTGGGCTTCATGAGGTACGAGGTCGCAAGGTGAGGGAACATCTCGTGGTCAGTGAGGTCCCAATCTTCGAATTTTAAGCTCGGCACTCGCCCCAGGTGTGTGCCCTAAAAAATAATGTTGTTTGGGAGGAGCGAGGTCTGGAACGAGCTCTTGGTCTCATCAAGGTCCTTGGTACTTTAGCCTTCCCTTTCCGCGGGGGGACATAGGTGGGTAGTTTTGTTGGGGGGGTGCGCAGGCTCAGTTTCCTCCCCCATGCCTTCATCCTCGTCTACTGCAATGAGTAGGTCCTCCAGGTCTTCCTCTTCTTCATCGATATTTATTGTGATGTCTTTCCCTTTCTCCTCCATTGACAACTTGGTGCATAACAGGTTTCACGTGGACACACGTATGGGAACCATCGCTTGTTTGTCCTTCTTGGGTCTTGCCGTGCACGGTGACTTTGGGATTTCTGCCACAACCCTGACACCTTCCAAAGCATCCCCCACAGTCAAGGCCTACACGGCCTCTTCAACAATCATTCCTATTATCTCCATAACATCCTTAGTTGTTTCTGTCATGTTTGTCCAGGAATCTAGCACTCGCAAACTCAAGGGCTCAATCAACGCTCGGCTCACAACAATCAAGACTCTCCTTAATAGCTCAATTCACAAATGGCCAAGTGTTGTTTGCTAGGAAGCCCCTTGTAATTTATAGTGCTTTTTGAATTTGAATTCAACTGTTCCCCCCCAAATCCAGTTCATTAATGCTCCCTTGGTGGTAGATTTTCCCAAATCTTGCCCATAACTTGCGTGTTAAATGCCTACCGCCCACTCCATTTGGTCTCAAGTCGAGTATCCCATCATGAATAGTGATTTCAACGGTCACTTTATGGCCAATCCACATGGCATCGCAACCCCCCATGCATGGTTGTGGACCTTGTGACTCTTTGTTTATGCGTGCAGCTCCAACATCACACAACTCTCGAGCAGAGTAGTTTATAGCCCTGCGCTTCCTTTCAACTACCTGGAGCACTAAGACTGTACTTCCCTCGACTAATCAGGTGGTCGCACCACCTATGTAAAGTTTCATCGTGTCACTCATCACGTTTCCTGGAAAATACCCACCTTTTATTGTTACAGGCGGCGTCATGCACTTTATCATCTACAACGTGCTACTTTGGTCGATTCACTTAGTAATGTGCGGTCCAAACCAAGGCATCAGACTGATCATTTCTTGGCAATAAGCCTCAAACTTATCATCATTATCGCACGCGTTCTGCCCTATCACCCTGGTCTTTTTACCGAGAAAATCTTCCTTTATCTTGTCCTCCAGCTTCTTGACCTCTACGTATACCAGAGCTTTTATTCCTTAATTGTACCCTTTCTTCTTCAAGTTCTTGGAGCCTAGAATTTCCCTTTTGGATTTCTTCTTCCAAGGTTTCGTGGACCGTCGTATCTACCAGTGCTATCATGAATTGTCTAAGCTTTTCATGTACTATAGGGCTTACAGTGTTTGCCTTATACTCCAGCCCTAGAGGTGCCTACGCAGTCAAGTTCTTGCACGCGGTCCTATAAGCCCATAGAACCATTGGTACACGTCGTTCCCAGTCAGTTTGCTTCGCATTATGTACCTTGTTCAGCGCTTTGCATACTTTGTTAAATGCTTCTACGTGGATATCCTTCTGCACATTTGGTCTTTACATACTTTGCGATCCCAACCAGAGGGGTCGTTCACGCCATTGTCTTTCCCGCACCCACTTACTAATCGTGTCTCCTACCACGACGACTGCGTGCATTCCTGCAGGTTTCACACCATATGCTTGTATCCACCTGGAAAGGTGGGCACACGGGCCGTTTCATCCATCATACTTCTCTTTTTACTGCATCCGAGGCTTCCCAAATTGCATGTGCATCATCCTTCTGCACTCTCGCCAGTCCCCAAAACTTTGTTGGTGCGTATCCCACCATCTTGCAGGCGTAGCTCGCAGTACCCATTTCAGAGCGTCGAAATGTTGCGGTTTTGGTACTTCTCTTTCAAATTTGTTCACAAAGTCATCAACCTTGTTTAACCCATCATACATAGGCAGATCTCTTACCTCTGTTTCTACGTGGCGCAACGACCTTGTCATCATGTTATGTTAGTAAATATATTACGGAGCAATGGAACACATAAAATATTGCATAAATATAAACACAGAAAATGCATAAAACAAGAGAGACACAGATATACATGGTTCACCCATTTTGGGCTACATCCATGGAGAAACAACCAGTCCTTCCTTTTATATTATCTAGCAAACTGAAGAGATACAACCTACAACAAATCCGCTGTAACACCCTCTTCGCTCTCAATATCCTCTCTCTTTCTCACTTAGAATACATATCTACATAGACGCAATACAATTCCCTCATATATAGTGAGGGGTTGTCTTCTAGGGCAAAATACCATAAATTAAACATAACTTCTACCATCAAATCTCCGCCTAATGAACGACCCAGATTGACTAGAAATTAGTATATGTTTACAAGGAAATTTTACATCTATTCTTAGCTTCGAGGGTGCTGCCCCCAAAACCCCCCACCAGGGGGGGGCTCCCCAAACGTCGCAGCCGCCCCCCCTACAGTGAATATTTTACAGTTCGAACTAGGGTCCGATGTGGAAATACCTTTGAATATAGAAGATAATCAGGCTCCACACCCAACAATCTCCCACTTGGAGACTGATTATAGAAACTCCACCGCTACTTCATTTGCTGGACAATGACTCCTCTTTGGACCTGACTGTTTCCCATCTTCTTCATCATACTTGAAGACCAATTGAAACTGAGCATATTCTCAGTTTCTCCCTGGTTACAACTCTTATTAGCATATCTGCAGGATTTTGGCTAGTGTGTATCTTTTCCACCTTCAACTCTCCATCTTCCAACACTAATCGTATGAAATGGTACTTGAGTTGTATGTGTTTAGTCCTAGAATGAAATGTTGAGTTCTTTGCAAGATGAATGGAACTTTGGCTATCACTATATAACGTGCCCATATCATGATCCTTACCCAATTCACCCATAAACCTTTGTAACCAAATCATTTCTTTACTAGCCTCTGTAGCAGCAACATAGTCTGCTTTTGTTGTTGAAAGTGCAACAACACTTTGGATTTTTGAAACCCAGCTGACAGTTGTTCCACCTACAGTAAATACATATCCTGTAGTGCTCCTCCTGTTATCTTTTTCACCTACAATATCTGCATCAACATATCCCTGTAGAGAAATGTTTGAACCACCAAAGCATAATGCTTGATTTGTGGTACCTTTCAAATATTTGAGAATCCATTTCACTGCCATTCAATGTTCCTTTCCTGGATTGTTCATGTACCTGCTTACAACTCCCACTACATGTGCAATATGAGGCCTTGTGCAGACCATTGCATACATTAAGCTTCCAACTGCTGATGCATGTGGAACTTTAGAAATATAATCCATGTCTTCTTGGGTCTTTGGGCACATTTCCTTACTAAGTTTAAAATGACTAGAAAAAGGTGTACTAACTAGTTTTGCATTGTGCATATTAAATCTTTTCAACACCTTTTGTATGTACTCATTCTGAGACAATGTTAGTTTGTGATTTTTCTTGTCTCTAGTTATTCTCATACCAAGGATTTGTTTTGAAGCTCCCAAATCCTTCATTGCAAATGAATTTGCCACTTTTCTTTTGAACACATTTATTTCCCGCATGTTAGACCATGCAACAAGCATGTCATCTACATACAATAACAATATAATATAGCTACCATTATTTTGCTTTTTCAGATAAACACAATGATTAGAGTGACATCTAGTATAACATTGTTCAGACATAAACTTGTCAAATTTTAAATACCACTGCCTTGGTGCCTGTTTTAAGCCATACAAGCTCTTCTTCAACCTGCACACTAGTTTCTCCTTCCCTTTTACCTCATATCCTTGTGGCTGCTGCATATATATCTCTTCCTCCAAATTCCCATGGAGAAAGGCTGTCTTTACATCTAACTACTCAAGATGCAAATCTTCAGCTGCTAATAGACTTAGAATAGTTTTGATTGAATTCATTTTAACAACAGGAGAAAATATTTCATCAAAATCAATACCTTTCTTCTATGCAAATCCCTTCACCACAAGTCTAGCTTTGTACCTCTTTTTTCTTCCATCTTCTTCCTTCAGCCTGTAAACCCATTTATTTTGCAATGTAGTTTTACCTGCAGGCAACCCGACTAAGTCCCAAGTCTGGTTATGCATTAAGGAGTCCATCTCTTCTTCCATGGCTAGCTCCCACTTCTTCATGTTCTCAACCTGCATTGCTTCTTCATAACATTCGGGTTCACCAGAATCAGTCAACAATAAATAATATAATGAAGGAGAGTATCGTTTAGGTGGTCTACTTATCCTAGTAGATCTTCTAACACCACTTCCAGGTGTTTGGGGTGCCTGTTACTGTTGTGGTGGTTGTTGTTGTTGTGGTTGTTGATTATTATTATTTTCAGGCACCTTTACTTTTTCAATGATCTCATCAAGGGCTGTGTATTCATTGTTTTCTTTTTCCTGTTTCTTTTCTTGTAATTGATACTTATACAAGACATTTTCATTGAATATTACATCTTTGCTCCTAATGATTTTGTGATTTTCATACTCATATAAGCAATAACCAAAATCATCAACACCATATCCAATAAAGGTACATTTCTTTGATTTTGCCTCAAGCTTTGTTCTATTTTCTTTATTAATATGGAAAAAGGCCTCACAACCAAAAGGCTTTAAAAAAGAGTAGTTTACTTTTTTACCTGTCCATGCTTCCTCTGGAACACCACCATCCAAGGAACTTGAAGGCCCTCTGTTTATTAGATAAACAATAGTATCTATAGCATCTGCCCAAAATTGTAAATACAATCTTGCATGCAATCTCATGCACCTTGCATGCTCCATGATTGTTCTGTTCATCCTTTTTGACACACCATTTTCTTGTGGTGTTCTTGGAACTACCTTCTCTCTGCGAATTTCATGCTCTAAACAACACCTATCAAACTCGTTGCTGCAATATTCACCTCCTTTTTCTGATCTGAGACACTTCAATTTCTTTCCTATCTCAATCTCAACCAAAGCTTTCCATTTCTTGTAAGTATCAAATACATCAGATTTATTCTTAATACAATAAATCCAATTTTTTCTAGTTGCATCATCAATAAAAGTAACATAATAATGAGAGCCACCGAGAGATGATACCTGAGCAGGTCTCCATATATCTGTATCCACAAACTCTAATTTTTTGCTCTTCTTTTCTTTCCCAACTCTGAGAAATCTGACTCTCTTCTGTTTTCCATAAATGCAATTCTCACAGAAGTCCAAATCAACATTCTTCAAACTCGACAACGAATTCTTTGAGTGAAGGATCTTCATCCCCTTCTCACTCATGTGTCCGAGCCTATGATGCCATAATGTTGCATCTGCTCCTTTAGAAATTAAAGCATTAACAGAGTTAGAAATACCATTGCATAAATACAATGTACCAACATTTTCGCCTTTTGCTATTACTAGGGCTCCTTTGGTGACCTTCCAAGCTTTATCTATGAAAGTTGTCACACAACCTTCACCACTTAACTGCCCTATTGAGATCGGATTTTTCTTCAGATCTAGAACATGCCTTACCTCCTTTAGTAGCCATTGGTTTCTATTCTGCTGTTTTACAAGAATCTTACCCATTCCAAAAATTTACAGGGTTTATCATCACCCAAACAGACTTGTCCAAAATCTCCTTGAACATATTCATGAAAGTATTTCTTATCAAGTGTGGCATGGAATGAGGCCCCTAAATCTACCACCCAGGAATCAGTAATATTTTCTAAAGAAAGAATTAAAGCATCTTGTAACACCTCACCTGTCACATTTTCTTCATGATTGTTTTCTTGCTGTGCATCTCCTTATTTTCCCTTCCGAGATCTACAGTCTTTCTTTAGGTGTCCTTTCTTTCCACACTTCCAGCAGACTATCCCCGATCTGGACTTGGATCTGCCTTTCCTTGATTTACTGTGATATCCTGAGCTCTTTCCTCTTTCCATTTTTCTTCCCCTAGACTCTGCACTCAAAGCATTACCCAATGTCTCACTGGAGCTTTTCCGTCGCATTTCCTCGCTAAGGATAGCATCGACAACATCATCAAACTTTACAGTACTAGATCCAAAAATAGAGTTACTAATGGCCATTACTAAACCATTCTAACTTTTTGGCAATGAGCACAAGAATAACAGAGCTCTAACTTCATCATCAAAGTTTACCCCTACAAAACTTAACTGACTTGTAACAGTATTAAAATCATTTAAATGATCTGCAACAAATCCACCTTCCGACATCTTCATATTAAATAAACGCTTAATAAGAAATACCTTTTTTGAGGCCAAGGGTTTTTCATATAGTTTCACCAACGCCTTAATCAAACCCTCCGTCGTTGTTTCCTTCGAAATGTTGAAGGCGAACGATGCTGCAAGGCACAACCGTACTGTTCTGAGTGCCTTTTTATCGAGAAGGTTCCATTCTTCATCTGTCATACCTGTTGGCATCTTTGTTTTTCCGCACAATGGTAGGTACAGATCTTTCTGATACAGATAATCTTCCATCTGTATCTTCCACAGCGAGAATTTTTTGCTGTTAAATTTCTCAACCCTAAACTTACCATCTTCCGCCATTGCTCCCACTCGAACCAGGAACCCTTCTTTTCTGCAAGTTTATCAGCCAAATAGACCTTCGGCTCTGATACTAGTTGTTAGTAAATTATATATTACGAAGCAATGGAACACATAAAATATTGCAGAAATATAAACACAGAAAACACATAAAACAAGAGAGACATAGGTATACGTGATTCACTCAGTTTGGGCTACTTGCACGGAGAAACAACCAATCCTTCCTTTTATATTATCCAGCAAACCGAAGAGATACAACCTACAACAGATCTGCTGTAACACCCTCTTCGCTCTCAATCTCCTCTCTCTTTCTCACTTAGAATATAGATCTACATAGACGCAATACAATTCCCTCATATATAGTAAGGGGTTGCCTTCTAGGGCAAAAAACCCTAAATTAAACATAACTTCTACCGTCAGATCTCCGCCTAATGAACGGCCCAAATTGACTATAAATTACTATACTTTTACAAGGCAATTTTACATCTATTCTTAGCTTCAGGGGTGCTACCCCCGAAACCCCCCACCACGGGGGG
>APFE030338184.1:8412-31814 GCA_000404065.3 Pinus taeda | reverse complement strand
TATTTTATTATATTATAATTAATATAATAGTTGAAAAGTTAATAGATATTAATTGGTTGATTAATTATTGATTAAAGGGAAATTGTTTTCATATATAAAGATGTTTGTTTTTAAGTGTTTATATGCAAAGATGTTATAGGAAGGATTTTCAACACTGATCATTTGATTATTTATTTTTCAATGGATAAGTTTTAATATATAAATTATATGGAATGTTTCTTTATGTTAATTATTTATTTCTTTCTATAAAATGATGAGTCTCATTTGTTTTATGTTTTTTTCTTTGGCACAATGTATCTAAATATTTTTTGTGATATATATTTTTAGATATGATGAACGTTTTCTAGCTTACATCATTTTCTATTCTATTGTGAGATATGCGAGCGATTAGAAAGTTGTTCATTTGGCATACTTCAAAGGTCAAGACACTTTTCAACATCAACTTCCTACCCTATCATGTTTTTTGCGAGCACATTTGATCAATGTGACATGAGATCATATTTTTGCTTCATTTTTTAAAGGATGATAGCATTTACATAACTCCTTAATTAATACTTTGTGAGAAAAAAAAAGAGTCCAAAACTATAAGTTTTCAAAGATATAGTATGTTAAGTAATATGCTTATCGTTTTGAAAAACTTGTAAACAATATGTGAACATCATAGTAATAAACTATTATCTTACTTATTTATTTGATCAGTGTTTTGTTAGTTTTATTCAATTATTGTCACATTGTAATTTACGCATTCTATTTTGAAGATAACCTGCTTCAAGTATTTAACACATTTTTCATTAAAATTGGAAAAATTCTATTACATTGACTTCAACAATAAATACATTTCATTAAATTTGGAATTATTCAATGGATCTAGAATTTAAAACTTTTGCTCAATTAAGTTTGAAAATTGGTTATTTCACTACTTTCAATGTATCTATTCACCATTATTTGTCATAAAATTATCATGATTAAGTATATAAAAGAAATTTATATAAACTTACATCAACAAATATTTCACTCTCTTAATATTAGACTCCTTATAATATTTCCTCTAATATTATTTATGGTTTGTAGTAAAATTTTGATTAATATTATTTGATGACAAGGATAATTTGTATGTTAATATTGTTAACCAATTTAATTATAATTTGATATAGGAAATACTACATTGTACGCGTTGGCTTACTATTCTAGTATATGTGTTGGGTTACTATTCTAGTATATGTGTTGAGTTACTATTCTCGTATATCATTGGCACAATTTTGAAGGGTCCGTAAAATTGATTTAATGGTAGATTTATAACAATATGTTTCTTATAGTAACAATTTTAATTTTAGGTATTATTAGTATTTTTTTGCATTGGCTATCATATTCTATTATATTAAGAGCTTGATAACATTTTATAATAATCGTGAAAATATTATATAAGACTTATATTATGTTTAAATTTATTCTTTTTAAACATCAAAACCAATTATAAAATATAAATTTTAGAAACATATTATTTATTGTTTTCTATTAAATTAAATTTAAGTTGATAAATGATTACATAACAAATAATAAATTATGCAAGAAATTTTTCAGAGATAAAATTATATAATGAAATTGATAAATAATAAAAGGTTGATATTATTATTAACCTAAGTTTTAGTTATATTTTCATGGTATGGCAAATGTTTTCTGTAGATTGATTGAGTTATTATAGTAAGTCTAGGAGATGGCACCATTTTAGAGTGTTAGATATGTACAACTATTAAAATGACATAATACCTTTTTTCTATTATTATTACAACAATTTTAATAATTTTCATAGTTAGTTATTTTGTTTATGTTGAGAATTAAGGAAATACACCCTAATGTCATATCCTTTTCATCAAAGAACGTCTTTCCCCATTGAAAGCATGGAAACAATATCTTATGTACAAGAAGAGGTTAAATAACACCAAACACAAGAGGTTTCCTAAAATTGCTTGTAACTCTAACCAAAAACACCTTCAACTCAAATGGGATGGCATAAGGATGCCCAAGCCTAGCTAGACCATTTAGAGATAAAGAAGGAGATCATTTTGAAGAATAATGACATTATTATTAAAGATATTACGACAACACAATTTAATTATTATTAAATAGTGGGGTGATAAAGTGTTATAGGATAAAAGGAAACTAAAATATTATATCAAGGGTTGATCAAACTAAATCTCAAAAGCTAAACGCATCCAAACTTGTTTCTGAGTAGTGTAAAGAAGAAAATAAACATTGTTAAAATAATAATAAATGTTAATGATCTTCATAGTTAAACTAGGCATTCGTCAATTCCAAAAATAACATGGGAGGAAAGTGTTTGTCACCTTTATAACACTAAAAGGGTTGAATATGAAAATCGCTAAGTTCTCTTACATTGTCTAGTCCATACGTATCTAAATTTCAATATCTCTGACAACAACCTTCTTGACCTTTAAACTCGAAAAAACTATGTTGATATTAAAATGTTTCTCTTAATGTTTGTCAAGCATGTAAATAAAATTCCAAAGAATTTTGAGTAATCTCTTTATGCCTTATAAAGGTCTAATAGACCATATTCACTCTTAATGGATGTTAATCATCATCATCATCTGTAGCACCCTCCTCCCACATCTACCCAAGTAACCATCCAACCTGGGTAAACATGTCACAAGAAGTTACTATGATATGATTTGACCTCATAATTCACCTTAAGGAAGTGGAATTGATGGAAACACACCATACAGACCTCCCATATCAACAACATGACTCCCAGGAACCATCCCAACCTCTTAGGTAACTAGCCTCTGAGTCTCATTGGGCTTTTAGACCAATTAACCCTTGGGCGCTCCCATGACATGGGCATGCATGCGTCCAAAAGGCTCTGAACGCTCCCACAACATGGTATGCCAATGTCCAGGGACTTTTCTGCTCAATGTTGTTCCTATGTCCCTAGGTTTTGAGCCATTTTTTCAGGCCCAAAGCCCAGATCACTGCCCAGAACTAAATGACACCTTCAGAACAAAAAGATAATACCAGAACGATGATACAAAGTAATTACTTAAACAAGGGTTTGACTGGACCCCTACTAGCCATGAAAGGTATTTCGTCAAACATATCACAACTATGTAATCTACATGTGTAAACAACATATCTAAGCATAGTGGTCTCATACTCATTTAAGAATCACTAAGAAGCATTGATACCTCAACACATTAGCTACCAATTCATCCATTGGGCCATAGATACATTATCCATTCATTCACAAGTGAAAATATGATGAGAGCCATATATAGCCACTGTCATAATACATGTACATAACCAACATAATAACAATAGAAATACCATGGAAACAACAACCATATGATCCACATATAAACCAATATAATACTCATGGAATAACAAGGAGAAATAACCTCATATTAATGATGCAAAGGCCAACTAGTTATGGGACTTCCATGAACCGCCCAACCATAGACATGGTTGAGCAAAATATCTCTTCAGCTAGTCACCCTCGTGCCATATTCCAAGCATGAATGTGGGATCTCATAAAACACATCAACAAAAAACCATTTAGGGCTTCCATAGACAAACCACCTCAACCCATCAAATAGTGATTCCACCTCATGGTCAGACATCACAAAACCAGCATCATATTAGTCTCTACCTAAGCCTTCTAGGGCTCCATAACATTTGTTCCAACCAAGGTTTCTAGCACCAGTAACTTAACCCACATCTTATTTAGGGCTCCAGAGCGTTTGTCCAGTCAAGGCTCAAGGACTAGTAACTCAAACCAAGCTAAAGGAAACATGAGAAACAACAAAAAAAGCAAGGAAATAAACCCACAACACCATGACAATCCAAGAAGTGGTAAGGCTAGGAAAATCCACTGTCAATCCAGGCAATACTTCATGATAGTGACAGATCATGACCAAGAAACCACATGCATATGCTATGCATGCCAAAACTAATGAGGAAAACACACATGCAACTCAATACCTACAAGAAAAACTCATTGTTGTTGCTGATCCTAATGTCCTCTCGCACTTTCCTACACTTCCTTTACCTTCTTGCTCCAAAACTCCAAGTATGCCACACCCTCCAAGAGTTCTCCAAGAAAAATCTAAGTGTCCAAGAGTATAAGAGAGAGCTCCAACATTGAACTGAAAAAAAGTCCGTGAATTGATTCTCATAAGACATTTTATTAATGGGGCCTCTATTTTCTTCATTTTCCATTATTTTCCTTCAATTTCCTCCTCACATGCAACTCGTGACCTTTCACCTCCCTTTTCCCCTAATTTCCATTATTTTCATAATAAATGTGTCATAATGTCATTTTGCCTTTCCAAAGCCTTATTCAATTTCCTTAGCCATTAATTAACCACAAGTGATCCCCAACACTATGTTTTTGCCCAACATTCAACTTGGAAGAAGTGTCCCATCAACCATGGTTATTTTAAGACATGCCATCTCCTCTAGAAAGCTTGCAGACTTTTTGTTCCCAACATCCTGAATGTGTCTTCAAAGTGTAGAATGGCTTTCTCCTAGGTAGTAATGTATTTGGGTGCTAAAGTAGCATCACTGGAGATGAGGAAATGCTTGCTAATGACAACCTTTGGGCTCACTAGCTCTGCACTGATATAAAATGGTTCCTTTTCCTCCTTTTCCATTACCCTTTTCACCTCCTCATCTCTTGTCTCCTCATGAGTCATCCAGGATGCTAAAGCCATGAACTACATATCTCCCAATCTTGAATTGCTATCCCAAAAATTCATATTTGTCAAAATGAGGTTGTGCATGTAAAATTCAACCAATTTTTCTATGTCTTCCATGTTAGTTTGGATGCAAAATTTAATGAAATGCTTGTAGTCCTGAAATGGAAAAGATCCATATTGTGCCACAATTTTGATTTGGAACTGCAGCCACTTTTATTTGATAAAAATGGCACAAGACTTTGATGATCATCTGTATTGTAGTGCTTCTGTGGAGAGACTTGACATGGTGGCAAGTTGTGTTTATTTCTCCTACAACCTCTCTCTCAACCTCATGTTTTCTGCCTGTAGTTTATCCTTCATCATGGACTCTATCTCTCTCAAATCTCTTAACTCTTTGCCCATTTCAATGACCTTTTCTTCCATGAGGGCTATATAATCTACCTTCTTAGATTCAACAATTTTCATCCACCTGTGGGTTTTACTTCTCTTTATCTCCAACTATTATAGACATATTTGGGCTCTGCAACCCAAATCTTATATGTAGATAAACTAAGGGCTCTTTAACCCCTAAAAGTGTTGTTTCATACCCTAAAGGATCATAGTCAACTGATTACATCATTTCCCAGAAGTTCCACCTGAAAAACCACTTAGAACTGGCCAAAACAGGACCATACTGATTGCTTCACTGTTAGGGTGCGATACATACTGACTGCTACACTAGCTAGGTGCGATGCATACTGATGAAGCCTTCTGTAGAATGCGATGAGCAAGGATGGACAAATATCCAAGACAATTTTCTAAGTGGATGCTCATGGAATCTTCTAGAAACTTCCTCTATGACACTTGCCTCTCTGAATTCGCCCATGTATGAGTAAGAGATACAAGAAATCTCCAAGTGGAACCAAGAACAGCAAGTGGAATGACACTAATAAAAAACCGAGAGATGACTCACACCCTTGTGCACATCTATAAATGGATCCCTCATCTGAGAGATCTAGGGGCTGGAATTTTGTAATTTGCAAGGAAGTGTTGATAGTTTGTCTTTGAGAATGAGCATTGTATTGTTGGGTGATCTTGCTTTTCATGAGGTGAAGAGGGCTTTGATGCTGGGAGGATGATGCTAGATCAGACAACTGGGTTGTAATTCTCCCTTCTATTTTAATAAATTTCTTTGAGTTTTCCTCCATACAATCATGTGTTTGTGAATGTTTTCATTTGTGAATGCCATTGTATGCTCAATGTATTTCTGATTCTACATTGTTTATGATATAATAGATCAAGATGCTTTGATGGTGTTTTGTTGCTTTGTTTCTACAGATATTCTCTAAGCAGGACAAGTAGGAGAGGAGTAGCAAGCTCTATCAAGGGAGAGAGAAATCAAGAAAGGAGTCAAGTGGAAGATCCAAGTTGGTCCCTTTGCTTCTCCCTTATCTATCATTTATAGAGGAAACCACAAATTTCCTTGATTGTTTGTTTCTAGGATAACTACCAATCCTAGTGGGACTCGCAGATCGAAAAGACACTAGTTTTCCCGGAAACAAAATGGTGACTCCACTGGGGATCGAATAGTTTGTTTGTTTGTTATTGATTGTTAGTTTTATAAACTATATACGGAGCCTGAAGTTAGCCAGATAGCCTTCGAACTGCTCTTGCTCTGCAATTGCAAAGTAGATGAATTCTGCTTCAGTCAATCTCTGGATTGGTTTATGAATCAAACATCTGACTTAGAAACATTCTAGATGCCCTTTTGGTGGCTCAATAACCTCCCAAGATCATACCCCTGTAATTTTCTCTTTTCTGTCCATAATAGCTCAACTTAACTCACTGAAATCAGTTGCAAATTTGAGCCAAAACCCATCTCAGTTGCGCTCCTTGGCCCATCGCATTGTCTGTCACTAGATGCTAGTATGTATCGCACTTCCCGAGTGTAGCAGGTGAGATGCATCCTTGTTTCTGTGAAGCATAGGTGCGATGACTAAGTAATCCTATTTCTCTCCTTGAAATTTGGGGTTTTTGTGCTTGTTTTGAGCTCTGTTTAATTGTTTTTTGCTGCTTATGAAGAATATCTCATTCCTGAAGCGTCCTTGCATTACATATATCAACCTCCATTGATTAGGATAGTAAATGTTTTTACGTATTTGTCCATCATTTATGATCCTTTGTCGAAAAGTGCTTGAATCGATTTGTCGTTTTGGTACAAAAGTGTCGTAACTGTCATTTTGTGTCGAAAAGAGGAGTGTCATAAAGTCTTCCTTCTCTAGATAGTCGATTGAACTTTTTGTTATGTATTTGATTTGATTTTTTGATATTTGAAGTTTCGAAGCATCTTTTATTCGAAATTGAAAAGTGTCGTTTAAGTCTTCCTTTCATTTTGAAAAAGAAATTGTCGAAATGTCGCTTTGAAGAAAATATTTCAGATCTATACTTAGTTTTCCTTTTTGGCATTTTTCACATTAAAGGGAACAAAAAAACAATACATGCATTTGCATTTTCATTTAAACTGTGTGCGAAAAATAATTTAGGAAAAGTGCATCTAGTGTGTACTCTTTGCTTTTTGTTTGAAAGAATCATAATCTTCTTTCCTTAGTAGCTAGGATTTTCATTTCTAAAAATAAACAACGATTTTTTATCATTTTAGATTGCATATTTAGGAATTTTACATCAACATCACGCGGTGAACCATTGAAAGGCAAACTTCTAAGCAAGATCAATTCTAAAATAAATTTCAATGAACTTAACAACGGTTTGGAACCTAACGCAACACATTTAGAGGTCTAGACTAGAGACGTGTTCCAACGTCGTAAAATATAGTAACTATCATTTTCATCAAAGGTTGGGTGATTCCTCCTCTTTGATATGACAAGTGCTAGTACGGACTTGTGCTCCCCATATCGTCAAGTATATATTGGGAGACCATAATAGGCTTATATCCTTTATCCATAGGAAGCTATGTCTGTCGCCTTATCAACCGCAATGCATTGAACACAACATTCAGGAAGATTGACTGTCATACATAAGTCCTTGGTAATTTCTCTTTAATTTACCACCAAGGTGTATATTGCAATTTTGCGATTGGTTTGGTAATCCCTCGGTCTAGATTTCCAGAGTAGTCAATTTCATTCGTCTTTGACTCCTTAAAAGAAAAGGTCCATTTGAGCACTTGTCACTTCAGGCTCATTAAAAATCGAAGGGGACTAGGGTCATCTTTAGCTTTTTCTCGACTCTTAAAAATTGAAAAATAAAAGTTGTGTCAGAGCATCATTAAAATTTATTAAATTCGGAATAACATCCTTGTTCCTTTGTTGATCTTAGGTTGAGATAATGGAGTCTACCAATCAAGGAATCCCTTTTGAGGGGAATCCTAGTCCTTTCTCCTCTTGGGGAGATATTGGTACTCCATATATGACCACATTGTCCCTTCTAGGAATCACAACTGGCCTGCCAGTATGGCTATTCTCAACCTCTTTCATTCAAAATACCGTGATTCCTCAGCAATCGAATCAGCGACCAGTTAATACTAAAGTTGACCCTTTTCCCTCTTCTTCGTTTGTTTCTCCCTCCCCTTCTTCCTCTTCTCTTGGTGAAAATAGTGATACTAGTAACCAAGTAGCTGAGAAGAAGAAGAAAGGGAAGGAGAAGAAGAAGAAGAAGTCAATTAAGAAAGGGGGCAACTAGGAATCATCTGGTGAAAATCCGCACACTAAATCTCCCAGATATCCTTGTGTAATTTTCAGAGGAAACCATTTTCATCGAGATTGTCCTTGCCTTCCGTGGATCTTGAGAGAATGGTCTCCCCGTTCGCACCGTCCAGTGTCATCAACCTCTGGCGATCATGTTGACAACACACCATCAACTAGTGAAAATGAAGTTCCTGGATAGAAAGGAAAGGTCAAAAATCCATGTGGATTATGTGAAGGGGATCATCACCTTCCTCGTTGTCCTTTTTTGGATGAGGACAAAAGAGTCTTATGTAACCATCCTACTTCACCGCAGTGACTTCCATCTGCATACAAGAAACTCTCCCCAAGCCCTTTGCTAGTTGAAAATCCGACTGACATGACTCAATCATCAATCAAAGCACCTATCACTGAAAGCGAATCTTCTGAGTCCATACTGGACCAAAGTCAATAGGTCGAGATGGCAGTCGACCCAATTTTACTTTCAGAAGGTCCACCTTTGGATGATATCATTCCCAAAGAGAGTGAGAACGATACTATTCAAATTATTTTTGTTACTTCAGAGTCCGATGAAATTAGGGACAATCCACCTGTTTCTACACAACAGGAGGAAAATTCCCCAGTTCTCGCTACTCAAGGGGTTAATTCAACCATTTATTCGATACCCCCTCCAAGCAGTCTAATCGCTTCCTTCGATTGGAATCGACTAGCAAGATCCCGCCTTCCTTCTAATGTACCATTCTGAATCATAGTACAAGTTTACAAAATGATCGTTTCTAGCACTATCATAGATCAATTGCTTGGAAATTGCTTGATTGGCCATCGCTTATACCTGTTACACAGAATTTGTCAGGCTTTAGCAAAGGAACCAGTTGACCGTTAGGGATCCTTCCTAAGTTGCCAATAACTTTGAGAAGGAAAATCGTTCACTTGAACGTGATGGTAGTCCAAGGACAGTTAGATTACAATCTACTCCTTGGACGCTTCTATGTTTATAGCATGGAAGCTATTGTTTCCAAACTCTTTCGTGTGATGCATTTCCCGCATGAAGGCAAAATTGTCCAGCTTATCGACCAGATTTCATTTCCCGATTCAAACATAGCTCCAAGTCAAACATCATCCCTGAATGGTCTCTTTGCATCAAGAGTGTCTCTTCAACCTTCATTCCATCTACCTAATTACCGTTAGTAATCTGGTGAAAGTAACGAAGCTTAGGGGGCATGCACCCTTGTCTATTTGGCAAACGAACCCAGCTGAAGAGATAGGTTTCCCTGTAGGTTATGTGATTGGTCTGAAACACCATTCACCTTTGTTTACACTGTGGATGAAGCCAAGGAAGTGTTTTGTCTACTCTGTGGATGAAACCATCCTACCATATGAATTTCCGGGTAAGTTAAGTGATTGGTCCGACACACCATTCACCTTTGTCTACGCTGCGGACAAAGCCAAGGAAGTGTTTTATATGCTCTACGGATGAAACAATCTTGCTTAACCACATTGATTTCCATATGGCTACTGGAGACTCTCCTTTTCTCGATTCTTGGGGGCATGAAAACCTTTTTATGCAATCGAAAAATGACTAATTTCATTTTTTTAGCTTTTTACTTTTTCAACTTCTTAGGTTAGGTGATTGGTCTGATCCACCATTCACCTTTGTATGCGCCTCAGAAGAAGCAAAGGAAGTGTTTAAACTGTTCCGCGGACGAAACCATCCTACCTAACCTCAATAGTTCCTTAGCTTTCTAGTTTTTTTAGCTTTTTAGTTTGGTCGTTCCTAGCTTACATAAAAAGGAAAAATGAGCAATGTTTCTGCAAGATTCAAGCTTGTTAAAAAATAAACCTACCACTGAGCATATGTTAACACAAGGTTCAAGCTCATTAAAAAATAAACCCGCCTTTAGTGAACAACCTTTATGATTACCATGCTATCAGCCTTTTTAGCCTTGGTTGTGTTCTGCCATCACCTCCATCCTTTTGGCTGATCAAACGCTTTGATTGTTTACCCTTTTGAGGAACAACTGTGATGAGTGGTCATATTAGCCAACCTCTTCACATCACCATGTTTTGACAAGTTCCAATCTTACCCAGAACCAGTTGCTACTCTAAACGCCACTCGTTCCTAAAAATTGAGCCTCCTCTAAACTCTTTTCAGATTCATTAAATATGAAAAGATCGTTGAGCTATTAGCTTTTCCAGCTCGTTAAAGTAATCGAAATGCAATGCCTCCTGTATATTTAATCTTTTTTGGACCTAAGGGATTATCTCATGAAAAAGTTCGAGCACTTGTCTTTGTCGGCTCACTAAAGTGATCGAAAAGTCATCCCTTTTGTATTATTTTATCCTTTTCCAGACTTAAGGGATTATGTTATGAAAAGGAACTGCTGGAGTTTCCTTTTCGTCCCTTTTCAAACTCTCTAAACATGAAAAGGACCGAGTTGTCTTTGTTGTTAAACTCGTTAAAACAATAGCAACGAACTTGTCCACCCAGGCAAGAATGAGTTTCACTATCGCTAGACTTGCTAAAATGTAGCGACAGGTTTGCCCGAAGGGAAAATTATAGAACAAGCATATGTTATCCTCATCAAACTTAACAAAAATAAAGAGGTACTGGTCAACAATGACTAGGGAAAAAAGGGAAGAAAACTTGAAGAATTTTATGGTAGCAAGTCGCTCTTGAACATGACACTTTCATTCCATTGCCATGATTGAGTTGGGTTGGGTTATTTTGTTCACCGGTCATTTCACCATTGGTCCTACATACCATCCATCAATTGGGGTTAACGCTACCAATCCATCTCAGTGTCGCCAATATGTTCAAGAGAAGTCATTCACTTAAGAAACTACCATCCAGTTAATGCCTCGTCCACTGCAATATTCTTACCCTCCATTTTTTCATGACCACCATTCCCGAACCTTGTGTCGACAGATCATTTTCACCTCTAGAAAATCATTTGTTTCGTTTCGTGTCGTAGATGTGGGATACATTAAGTCCCTCCTACGACGGGTCACTTCTTGTTGACGTTAGCTCATTATCCAAGAAGTTGGCTTAGAAACAACCCTTTCAGTACTTTGAAGCTTGCATGTCTCAATGGAAAGTTTCTCATATCCGACGACAGGTTGACATCACTGGCCTTTGACCGAAAGATTTTGCGTGGTGTTCAACATCAGATCATATAATCACACCACGTGACTTGTACTGTAGTACCTTGAGGGTCATCATCATTATCATTGATTCCTCTCGCGTCTGTTAACATCGTACATTATTGGCTGGTACTCAAGCGAAGATTGAACGAGTTTGAAGACCTCGGATCTAGTTTCATCCATCCGGGCTGCGATATATTCAGGAATATAAAGACATCAAATGTACACAGAAGCTGCACAGATGGTCATCTAAGCCAGGGATGATGACTCTCTAGTCTGCAACTGTAGACAATTATCTGTCCTATGTACATCAAATGAATTTATAAAGCTGAGCATGGGAATGCCCACCTCAGCTAGATCATGACAATAATATAATGATGATGTATTGTATTGTATCTTATACAGGTCACCTTCTAGTTTGAATACCTCAGATCCTCATGATAAAGCATTTCACCCGACATCAAAAGATTTACAACGTCATGCGTTAGGGGGCAACTGTTATAGACATATTTGGGCACTGCAACCCCAATATTATATGTCGATAAACTAAGGGCTCTTTAACCCATAAAAGTGTTGTTTCATACCCTAAAGGATCATGGTCAACTGATTAAATCATTTCCCAGAAGTTCCACCTGAAAAACCACTCAAAACTGGCCAAAACAAGACCATACTGACCACTCCATTGTCAAGGTGCGATGCATACTGACTGCTACACTAGCTAGGTGCGATGCATACTGATGAAGCCTTCTATAGGGTGTGATGAGTGAGGATGGACAAATGTCCAAGACAATTTTCTAAGTGGATTCTCATGGAATCTTCTAGAAACTTCCTCTATGACACTTGCCTCTCTGAATTCGCCCACGGATGAGTAAGAGATCCAAGAAATCTCCAAGTGGAACCAAGAACAACAAGTGGAATGACACTAATCAAAAACCCAGAAATGAATCACAACCTTGTGCACATCTATAAATGGATCCCTCATCTGAGAGATCTAGGGGCTGGAATTTTGTAATTTGCAAGGAAGTGTTGATAGTTTGTCTTTGAGAAGGAGCATTCTATTTTTGGGTGATATTGCTTTTCATGAGGTGAAGAGGGCTTTGATGCTGGGAGGATGATGCTGGATCAGATAGCTGGGTTGTAATTCTCCCTTCTATTTTAATAAAGTTCTTTGAGTTTTCCTCCATACAATCGCGTGTTTGTGAATGTTGTCATTTGTGAATGCCATTGTATGCTCAATGTATTTCTGATTCTACATTGTTTATGATATAATAGATCAAGATGCTTTGATGGTGTTTTTTTACTTTGTTTCTACAAATATTCTCTAAGCAGGACAAGTAGGAGAGGAGTAGCAAACTCTATCAAGGGAGAGAGAAATCAAGCAAGGAGTCAAGTGGAAGATCCAAGTTGGTTCCTTTGCTTCTCCCTTATCTATCATACATAGAGGAAATCACAAATTGCTTTGATTGTTTGTTTCTAGGATAGCTGCCAATCCTTGTGGGACTAGCAGATTGAAAAGGCACTAGTTTTCCCAGAAACACCAACTCATAAAGGAGTGGGATTGCAAATTTTTCAAGGATAGTCCTTCCTCCTTCAATGAATTTGGAGTAGGAGATCAAGCTAGATTATGGGCTAGGTTCTTGGAGCTCTTGCAGGTATTATTCAACAGTGATTGAGGTGGTGGCTTCCACTTATGAATGTTTCTTGTGCTCCTATAGCTTCCCATGTCCCGCATGTAACAGTGTCTGCCCCTCTTGTAGCAAACCTTGTCTCTCCTTTAGAAAACCCATATCCTCTTGTAGCTTCTCTTTTTTCTCTTCCTCAAAGGCAGATTGTGTCCTTGGCTTATTGAAGGTGATAGACCTAGTGGTAGGGCTATTCACAGGTGTTATCGGTGACTTGGTTTTGGTTTTAGGAGGAGTGACCTCCTTAATTTTTCCCTCACTACGTCCTATTTCTTCATTTTTTTTGGGTGACTCATCAATAATTATAGGAACCCTTGTAGGAGTTTGTGGCTTCCCTTGTCTAATTCTAGTGCTCTTTCCGGTTATGAAATACATTTGACTTGGTCTTGATTACCACCTCTTTGGCTTAATAGGAGTGCCCAATGTAGATAAGGTTGCAACTACTTCCTATTCAATGTCTTTTACTCCTTGGGTTGGAGAAGTCTCCTTGGGGCTTATTCCTTCGTCTGCTTTTTTCTCCTTCCTCCGTCTTTGCTGCCTCTTTTTCCTCTATTTTTCTTTCTTCTTCTTTTGTTATTGTTGTCTCTTCCTTATTTGTCTTTTCTCCTTCTTCTTCCTTTTCTTTTCCTTCTCTTCCTCTAACGCTAGAGGTTGGAGTCTCTCGTGGTGTGAGGAATTGTGTTTCTATGAAAGTATCCCTATCCATGTCCACAAATTTTTTCCATATGAAAGGGATTCTCAAGTGGTTCATAGCATCTACCACTATCAATTTCATGAGGCCATGGTGAACTGAATGTTGGTGTTTTCCTTCCCTTACCTTTTGACTCATATCCATGATTGACTGCAGAAGGAAATGAGGGACACTAAGTCTTTGAGAAAGGGTAATTCTACCTTGAATATCACCTCTCGGAGCAGCCTGAAGTGGAAGGCATAAACCACACTTAATCTCCCTTCCCATGATATATATTTAAGGATACGGTAAGTTACCTCATCCCAAGGGTAAGGCAGACTTTCTCTTCTCACTCCATTCTTATCTTTTACATGCTTCTCTTTTGAAAGGAAGAAGGTTTTCCTAACTATGACACTTACTTGCTTCTCTTCTTTGCACCACCTAACTCCTAGAGGCAAGGTGGTCACTCAGCTGATGGTTTCAAGACTAAGAGAGATGGCCACCCTTTGAAAATAATTGTGGCACTTTCTTCCTCTTAAGAGTGTAATTCCACGTAAAATTCATGGGAAAGATCATCATATACCACTTTAGCAGCTCATAGAAACCCAACCACTGGTGGTTTCTGAAGATGTCAACTATAAGAGGGTGTTTGTGAATTCTCCTGGTGTCTATGGGTTCCCTTCTATTATATCCTTCCCCATCTCTTCTCTATTACACCTTGATGCTATATAGGTGTGGAAATAAAAAAAATTCAAATAGTCTCAATGGTGAAACAAGGGCACAAAACGTGGCGATATAGTGGCATAATGCTTATTAATAGTGAGGAAGAATGGTGTTAGAATTGATATCAACCAAACTATTTTGAGACAAGGGGTGAGGCATCGCAACACTCTCATTTCCTTGCATAACCCTCATAATACCAGTCTGGTATTTGGCCCTCAGGGCCACGCCAGCTAGAAAAGGTCACATTGCAATAGGGGTAGTCCCTATTCCTCCTGAGGACATATGACACCCCATACATTGCATACCCAGGTAGTGCCTATGCCACAAGTAGTGTCGATACCGACACTAGCTTAGGTAAAACCAAAGGAAAATAAAAAGGGTGAAAAGGAAGAAGCCCTAAATGCTCCCTCCTCTAGGGTCCCTCAACCCTACACGTTGTGTGAAACCATAGGGCACCCCACAAATGAGTGTCCAAAATTAAAAGAGCTCAAAGCTATGCTACATGCCCTAAAAGATCCCGTAAGCCCTCCCCCCCTTATCGAGAAGAACAACATACCCACACATCTTAAAGCATTATGCACCAGTCACGCATGTGCCATTTGTGCAGAGTACGAGAATTATACCCATCATTTCCTCAAAGTTCCTTGATACCAAGATGCGTTTGTTGCACTCACCCAATCCAATTCCCCATTACTCTCCACAAATGATGGTTCCAAAAATATTTTTTATGTTGTAAGAGAAGAGGCTTCTTTCTCCTCTCCTTTGACAGTTCCATCAACCTCCAACCATGATTAGAGGCGATCTCAACAAACATATACCACATTGTCACCTACTTGTTCTCTATGCGACACACCATAACGTAAGAGAAGAAGCTTCTTTCTCCTCTCCTTTGAAAGTTCCATCAACTTCCAACCATGATCAGAGGCGATCTCAACAAACATATACCACATCGTCACCTACTTGTTCTCTATGCGACACACCAGAACATTTAATCAACTAATTCCCTCAGCGATGGGAATTCAACCGATTATATTCTGTTCCCAATGTCACCCAACCAATTAAATCAAGGTACAGAGATCACACTTGCCAAATTTGTGCGAGAAACCATCACGTTTGACATTGTCCCCATATTTCTCAATTTTATCCATTGTTATGATTCATGTGTTGATTTATCACATAGAATTATGATTTGGCCAGAGCAGAGATCAAACCATCAAATCATTCACCACCCACAAAGAATGAAGCATCAGGGTCCATTCTGTGTGTGTTTGAGGAGAAACGAAAAACAACAACAAAACAATATCCATGTCATATCATCCCCCCTACCACCAATTATAAAAATCTTAATTTCCATAAGGTAGCGAGGCATCAACAACCTGTACTATGAGGTAGGTATGTAGAATCTATACTGATACTACTCATAGAAATAAGGCATGCCCTATGTTACATACATCTCGACATCTTAGCATTAAAAAAAAAAAAAAATCCTATGGAAGAAGCCATTCTTTCCCATTGTACACCAAAAAGAATGCAAGAGCTTCCTCCCAGACAGTCGCAGTCTCCCATAACTGAGATTTTTCCACCACCCAATGTCGATGACATGCAACACAATATATAATTTATTTCCTCATTCGTAGGAACCACGATTCGTGTTGTTTACTCATCATTTTTTGGTGTCGAGACCGAAAAATCCACCTCAATGGTGGTACCAACTTTGATGGTACAAAACCACCCAATCTACACTTTATCAACCTCTCTGGGCACTATGGCCTTAGCTGATGAATCATATTCTTGCTAATCCACCAACACAACCAAGATCACGTCACAGTGTCAATACCTGGAACCCCCCAAGTCAACTATGGATAGTATTTTTCATTCAGACGGAGATATTCTCGAAGCCATGATGGAACTTGAATATCCTTGGGATGCCATGCACCATCGGTCAGTTTTTATAACTAAAAAAAAAATTGTTCCCAGCAGTATATAGACCCACAACGCTTGCGCCATTTAATCAAAAGACTTTATCCCACCGGGAAAAATAAATTGGTTCAAAAATCCCATCCCAGCACTTGATGCATTCAAGGAAGGGAACATGTCCATCATTTCACCTACCATAAAGGTGAATATTTCAAACAAACCTGGAAAATACGAAGAGATCCCCCTACGACAGCATGCTCCCACAAACAAAAAGGGTCTGTCCAACACCAAGGGAAATAGTCTACATCGGAAGCGGCAGTCGTGAAAACCAAATTTCAAGGGAAAATACGTCCAACGGAGTAGTCCACATGGGGGTGACAGTCGTTAAAACCAAGAAAACACAAGGATGGTCTGTCTAGTGTTTGATGGAGTAACCCACACGGGCAAGACAAAAGTGATAAAAAATACAACACATCTTCAACAATGTAAGTACTAAAATAACAAAAGTAGCTCAAATATCTTAGTATAGGTTAAGTAAACATGCATTACAAACGTTTAAAGAATAATCTTACAAATGGATATAAAACATTCATGAAAACATGATCACGTGAGACAAGCTTCTGAATTAAGAAAAAGTTCCAAGACATATATGTACACCATACATCACTAGCCCCAGTAGTGGGACATTGGAGCCACTCCTCACTCCTCAAAGAACAAACTACAGACTCTTAAGGCTATGTGGGAGGAGCCAAGGTGAAAATTCCTTTGCTCGTACAATGAGGGGTTATATATAGCCAAGGGGGATAAATGACCCTTCAACTTCCTTCATGACTGTTTGACTTCATATGTCTTTTCAACTAACATGACTCTTCAACTTCATATGTGCGTCTCTTGGACTTTCACATTACATTACATTTTATTACAGCTAGTATGGCCCATAATAGTGATGTGACCGTGACAACTCATGACACAACTCAACATGACCCTGCTGACATGTACTGGCTAACTGTGGTGTTCGTGTCGAGCTGTTGTGCTGCTGATTGATGGGTGTGCTCTCGGTGTAACATGTCTTCACATCCACATAGAAAAGTGTGTGGGGTCTTTGTTGGTCTTGGTCTTGCTTGATGGTGCTCGTGTATGTGTCCATTTCGCTTGATGTTCGATGTACTTCGTGCGTTCGTTCAACTCCGAGAAAGTCTTATGGCATGTGCTCCTTCTTCATCCCGTTTTTTGTCACGCCATGTTTCATCAATGTACCTATTCTTGTAATCGCTCATGACGAGATGACATCAAATCTAGAAATATCCTAGTCTAACATGATGCATTTCTTTCCATTTCATTGCAGGTGACAGGGAGAGGAACAAGGCACTGAAATTGTACAGAGCACAACTCAGTCTGGGATGTGAGGCTTTGAAGCATTGTCGGGAAAAACTACATAGATGTCATTGGGAGGAAGATTTGCACAATCCAGGATAATAGTTATAGTTACGAGGTAGAACCTAGTTGGGACGCAGAATTGTGTAGTTCTTGGGAGGAAGATAAGGTAGGGTGTCGGGAGGAATTCCTAGGAAATTTTGTGCAGTCTTCAAGATGAGGACTAGGCAAGTCATCCAGGGGTCCAGCTAGGAATCTGTGCATTTTCTCCAAGGAAGACAAAGAGGGCAGAAGGAGGCAGTCGCAGACATTTCTGCGCAGTTTATCAAAGCAAGGTTGGATTGAGCTGCAGGGAGTTGTTGGTCAAAATTGTGTATTTATGAGGGATAGTGTTTGACAAGCAGTTTATGGGATGAGTGCAAAGCGGGGCAGCAAGGAGATTTCCAGTCAAAAACTGCACAATTTTCAAAGGGAGAGCAATACAAGCTAGCAAGGGGAATTTCAGTTAGATCTACGCAATTCTCAGAGGGAGAGTAGGGAAAGTCAGCGAGAGGACCTTCCAGTGAAATCTGTGCAATTCCTTAGAACAGTGCAGTTACAGATAGCAGGGGCCTGATTCACATGATTGCGCAGTTTCTACAGATAATGTAGTGTAGACAACTAGGCAATTTCTGCATATTTTTGGTGAGCAATGCAGCCTCAGGTCATAGTGCAGTTCAAGTTTTCCAATAGACTAGAGGGAGGCTTGATGAGTGATGTTACGGGAAGCGTGTAGTGGATCAGAATTGGGGACAACTTCTACGTAGTTCTAGGAGACAATCGATTGGCTCACTTCCAGGTTTGCGTAGTGTAGGTTAACCAGGAAGATAGCCTTAAGCTCTACATAGTTCTAAGCAATAGAGCAAGGTCACTAAGAGCTGAGACTACGTAGTGCAGCCTAGTTGGGGTCTGGTTTAAGAAGGGTTGTCCAGTCAACAGATTTTCAGGAAAAATGGCTAAGTGTGAGAGCAAGTGAACTTGTGCATACATGAAATTGTGATTAGACACTTAGCATGAATCAACGACAAGACACCTCAAACCAACAAGACAACATGCACTCAGTGAGGCCGACATCAAGGTTACAAGTGACAAGTGCGACACATGAGATAGATCTTCGAACGACCATGACGACACTTGAACGAAAGTGCGTGAAACATTGTGTGTGAGTATGACCAATTTTGACAGAGAAAAACAACTCATGAACACAAAGAAAAACCTTCAAAATCGCCATAACAAACTCACAAGCATGACATAACAATCATCATGCCAAAAGACAACCGATGGTAAGTCAAGAAAAAAAGGTGTAAAGACTCAACAAGAGCTCATGGGTGGAGCCCAAGTGTTTGCAACCATCCGGGGAAAAACTAAGGAAGGCTCTAAAATTTGGAAGCAGACCAAAATTTTGGAGGGCGTTGCAGCCGCTACAACAGAGTCCTTTCTCCACCCTTTAATTGGCTTCGATGCATGTCCATGCTCTTTAAGAAATGCCTCAATGTATTGCTTATCACATTTTCATTGTGGTTCAAGAAGATTATACATCCTCTGCAAATCCTCACTGGTAAAAGACCTGATGAATGTCTCCTTGTTTGTAATAATCTGCCAATCAACAATACCTATATTATCCATGACCCACTGAACCATATTGATATAGGGAAGAAGTCTTGATCTGGATGCAATTATGTGTAGAAAAGATTTGATACATCACTGAAAGTTGTATTTGAAACTAGGGTAGAATCATTAGTGGTCATTGTTCTGTGAGTAACCCTTGGTCCTTCATATTCAAAGAATTTGTACATTTCTTCCCATGAAGAATTCCCATAATCTTTAGTACAAACTATGCCGGAAAATAATCTTGGCATAACAATATTTTCTTCAATACTTTTTATTGAAGTAGCAGTAGATTGTTGTTGCACTCCAACTTTCTTCTTTCCCTTTTCTACCTTCAACATCTCTTTGTTATCATGGGAATCAAAGCTTTCTTGTATAGAAAACACAAAGATCAGTGGAACAGTCTCTTTAGCCCAGACTTAGCGCAGAAAAGGCAATTTACAATAGAAATATTTCCTGTTAAGAAAATCTTCACAATATCAAGTCGAAATGAATGAAATCATTTAGAATTTTGAGAATCATAAATCCACATCATCAAACATTAAGTGCGCAAGTGAGGAATCACGTGGGCTTACCCTGTCAGCTCATTGGAGGAATTATATCAGAGGAATTATGGTAAAGAGTTACGATAAATTAAACTTTCGATGTGAAAAATTCTCAATATAATAATGGTCATGAAGGATACCGAATGAAAAACTTTGATGAGAGAGACAAAAGGCATATCGAGGGTTTCAATGAAATACTTCTGATGGGAAAATCTCTGATAGAAAAGTTCTGATAGAAATATTGTAGGTGTAAGATATCAAAGGTGAAAGATATCAGAGGTGTAAGATGATAGAACTTCCTATATGAAATGTGTCGATATAATAAACAACATTTCATATAATAAACAATAGTTGTGGGGCTAGTAGGAGTTTTATAATATTACTTTATGATAAAAGTGAGCAAGCCTTTTAAAATCCTTTTATATGACTCTTTTAATAAAGAACACATCGGGGAGTGAGGAATCAAGGAGGAGCTTTATTGTAACAATCTTTAAAAGAAATTTATAATATAATAGAGTTCCGACGTTAAATCTTCCGATATAGCATTAACTTCGGGAGTAGGGCCCATTAGAGCTTTTGGTTTATCGTAACATATTTTGAAGTGTAACTCCGATATGAGAAGTTCTGATAAGGAAAAGACTTAAGCTTCTCAAAATTCATAACAAAATCGAATATGCGCCAATTTTATTGAAATCAAACACATTACTAAAAGAAAATAAAATAAAGAGTCCCCCTTATTTATTGATAACTAAATGTAAAAATGGGGGGTTGTTGAATGCTACAAGAGGCTCCAGGAACACAAATCTAGCATGATTACACCCGTTATCGATTATGTAGGATAATATATTTATAATTTGGATAATTCCTAAGGTCAATACAAACTAAAGATAAAGGAAAATTCTCCTCAAGACCACCAAGTATGCAATTATTATTGTGAACATTAATCGCTCACTCTATTTCTCAATTCATGCAAAAAATGTGTGACAGAGTGGATATTAGAGCATAATCCTTGTTGCATAGATTTAAGGATAATATGAATTATGTTACCTTCTCCACAGTTTACATACGAATCTCACTTGTGCATCAAAAATGTTGCTCCAATAATTAAGGTTGTAAATGATACATTCATTTTTCTTGGGCTTGTAATGAGATAGAGAGAAATTGATATAAAGAGCATGTCCAAATATTTGATACTTAAAGTATCATCTCTTTCATATTAATATTTCTAACAATAAGAATAAGTGTTATATAAAGATACATAAAATTGGGGAAAGTGAAATAATGAGAGTAAGGAATTGATGATATAGAAAATTGAATTAATAGAATCACAATTCTCATTTTTGTAATTCCAATTTTATATTTTTATGATGCTAATGAGGTCTAGATTGTGCAGGTTCATACATAAAATTAAACAAGGACATACAATTTATTGTGGATCTTAATGCATTTTTTTATACCAAACAAAATCATTAACATAATTTTGTGTGAAATAAAGAAAAACTAAAGATTATCTTTCCAATGGGATTGAAAAAAACATTTGTGGCATCATGAATTGTTGAGAGATTTACAATCAAGTATTGATTATGTGTTTTTTCCTCTAAGTATTTATTATCATAATAAGGATGTTGTGAAGAACATACAAATTGATGGAGAGGTCAATGAATGTTCTCAAATAATAATAATAATAAAGTACATACTAATTCGATAGCCATGTTAGTTTTACCAACATGTTAGATGCTTTTAGAGAAATATCCTATGTGAACATGAAGAAAGAGAGATGACCTCATTTTCTTGGGTTCAATCAATATCTATTGTGTTCTCTTCAAAATTGTAATTGAACCACACTTTTGTAGTGATTCTTTCTAATAAGTTTCTAATTCCATTGTAATTTAAATCCACAAGTGAAGGAAAATATAACAGAGGAAACAAAATTATGTAAACTATGAGATCCAAACAGATTAAGTATATATATTAAATGTTATGCCAATTATCATATCAAGAAGGATAAAAATAGATATAACATGAATTCAAGTGGGTATTTAGAAATATAATATGTCCAAACTTCTCTCATAAGCTTATATTAAGTGACACTCAAGATGATGAATATTCCAATACAATGATAGGATTATATAGGCATGAGTTTTATCATTGGATTTCATGCTGTGGAAGAGTACACAATATCAAGGAATAGATAAGAGCTAATAAGAATAGACATTATTTTAGTATTTAGATGTCAAATGCAAGTAATGAATGTTGAGTCATGAATTTTTCTTATGATTCAAATTCATGTTCATATAATATGAAAGGCATGATGCTAATTGATCATGTAAGAGTTGGAAATGAGATTGATGGGCTGTTAGAAATGAAACCCTTCTTTCGAAAAGTTGTAATATTTGTTATTCTTTATAAATGACAAGTTTTTAAAAATTTACATTTTTCTAAAGGGTGATTTTTGAATTACCCTTCAAGGATAAGTTTAAAGCCTAGGGAAGGATTCAATATTGATAGTTGATTGAGAGTATTAAACATATGTTCCAATAATTTTTAGCCCATATTCTTGAAATGAAATTTAATACAAGAACCAATATAAGGAATAATGCTACATTGTTCCAAATGTCAAAGTTGAAGTCCCTTTCAATTATCCACACTAGTTAAATCACACCATAATGAACAACAAAAGAATGTCAAATTACCATGTTCTTTCATAGATGGCATCTTAAGGAAACTATTTCAAATTTGACAACTTTGTTGTATGCAAATCACCTAACAAATAAAAATGTAATCATTTGGAAACTACCCAAATTTGATTTTTATGGAAACTTTATATTCAATTAGGACAATATAATAATTGATATAGAGAAACCTCATAAAATTAGGAGTTCCTTATTATATTTTTTCCAAAAATAATTAGAATTAAAAAATGCACGTTTCAAAACATTGTTCTACTAAAATATTTGAAACTGTCAATTTTTTAATTCATCGAATGCATTCTTACAATTTGTTTCACTGTGCACTATGGACATACCAAAAATAATATATACAAGTAAAGTTACTAAAAGTTAATGAGAATTTTGTAACACATATTTGATATAGTGCTAAAAATCATTGTAGGGGCACTAAAATGATAGCATTTTTCCAATATAGCTTTCTTTAAGCATGTGAGATAATTCAATTTCCTTTTCTAAGCATGTTTTACTCGGAAGTAATGCTTCCATGCGTCATTGTGCATTGTAATTCTCAGTTTTTAGGTATTTTCAGTTTTTAGGTATTTTTGGAATTAGGTTTTACAAGTTGTATTAGGTATTTTTTTTAAA
>APFE030338164.1:12598-40675 GCA_000404065.3 Pinus taeda | reverse complement strand
TCTTGTAATTCATTGGTCGGAATTACCACTCCTCAAACTATCAAGATAGAAGGGCATATCAAGAAGAAAAATGTTCAAGAAGTGAAAGATCACATTGAGCATCAAGAAATGAATCCAACCATATCTTGTAAAGGATTGGAAGAAATTAGCACTCCTCAAACTTGAAAGATATAAGGACATATCAAGAAGAAAAAGGTTTAAGGAGTGAAAGATCACATCGAGCATCAACAATAAGTTCTCCAACTTTTAAAGGATAACGCCACCTTGGCGCAAAATCGAATGAAACAACAGGTAGATCAACATCGTAGTGAAAAATGTTTTGATGTAGGTGATTGGGTATTTTTACTACTACATCTCAAGAAAGCTATTTATGATAAGGAAATGTTGGCAATACTATATGCACTTAAGAAATGGCAACCTTACCGAATGGGAATATACTTCAAGGTAAAAATGGATCATGATAGTCTTAAATACTTTTTATAACAACTATTATCTTTAGAAGAACAAAAAATGGGTGACGAATATGTTAGGTTATGACTTTGACATCATCTATAGAAAAGGGAAGCAAAATTTTGTTGCAGATGCACTCTCAAGAAAGGATGAGGATGTGGAAGCATTGTTTTGTGCTATTTCTATTATCCAACCAAATTGGATAAATGAAGCAAGGGATGAATGGAAGGATGAAGAATCATGGCCACTCATTCAAAAGCTACAGAATATTCCAATTCAAACAATATTTCCAGAACTTGAAGACGAAGGAAAAATCAAATTGGAACTTGTAGCAGTCATTGAAACAAGAACCCGAAAGCTATGAAATCGATCAATTTCAGAGTATCTCATCAAGTGGAAGAACTTACCCACTGAATATTCCACATGGGAGGACAAGAATTTTATACAGAAGAATCAAGAACTACTCAAGCATTGAGGACAACACTTTTTGAAGGAGAGGGGCATGTTAGGCCCTTATACTACTAGTGTAACCCCTTATTGTTATTAGTACAAACCCCTTCTTATATTGTTGTACCCATGTAGTCCCCATATTGTTACTATTGTGCCCCATAGAAGCCCACTATTGGTTATTATTTTTCCCTTACACTATTATTGTTATGTCGGCTCTGATTATATTATGACCCCTTAGACTCATATATATAGAAAGGAGGTCTTGTCATTTGTATCATCCAAGAATTGTTCATTTGTGTAATGTAAAGGAGGTTACCCCCTCGAAGAGGCTGAATTGTAAGGCGTCGATCTATCTTTTCTATCTTTTTTTGAGATGGTTTCATAACACAGGCACTCCAAGTCCAAATTAAAATTTGAGTGGAGAGAATAATGGGATCATGAGGATATGTGTCAAATCTCCTAATTGTATTGAAACTCTAAGAAGACATGTGTCTTATCAATTCCTATTTTGATTAGGACTCTAGAGGTAGAGGGAGAGATTCATGGACTCTCATTAATGAGATGGATTCTCATCTTTTTGTATAAAGAGGATATCTCTCTCCTTCATTTCTTAGCTTAGAGTTTAGAGTTGGTAGCTTGGAGCTTGTAGTTCTTCTTTGATGGCTTTGGAAAGCTTTGGAGAGATTTTTTGTACTTTGTAATTTTGAAGAATTTGAGTAAAGCTTTGATGTTCTCAACATGGAAGGAGATGTGAAGTAGATGTCATGGAGCATATTAGAATGTAAGATAGAGTAGATTTTGTTTTGAAGTTTTGCTTTGATTTCATTCAAGTATGCCATTTTATTGCTTTCAAGTTCGATAGATTAGATTTTCCATTCATGCAATTTTAATTCATACAAGTGTGTTCAACTGGTTGATTGTATATTAGTTTTTCTTTACATGTTATTTTATTTGCTTATTAGATCATTTTCTCATTCTATATGATGATGATTTCTGGAGCCTTTAGTTGATAACTAATTTGCAAGTAGTTGTTGGCGAAATTGGCGAAACATTATGATTATGGATGGGAAAGTTAGATAGTTTAATGTCATTCTCTCATGCTATATGATGATATTTCCAGATCCTTTAGTTGATAACTAATTTGCAAGTAGTTGTTGGTGAAATTGGTGAAATGTTATGATTATAGATGAGATTATTGACTTGCCTTTCATTAGTTTAAAAGCAGTTTCAAGTTTTACTTTTGCCTTTAGTTTAATTGTAGTAGTTTTATTTTTGCTTTCTTGGATTTCATTTAGCTGTTATCATTTTTGTTGTCATGTCATAGATATTTTGCTTGCTTAGATTAATCTAATTGTTCAAAGTTTTTATTTGTTTCATTTTCTCCTTTCTTTAGAAATTAGATTCTAACATAAGAAACAGAACCCCAAAAACAATATAAACTATAAAACAACGAAGTAAGAAAAAGGGTTAACTAAGAACATATGGTGCACCACAATTCATTAGTTTACGATACCCAGATTGATAATTTATGCAGAGTAATTTAGGAAACTAAATTGACTAAACAGGTCATCGATCTTCATGCTTGATCGACAGTCCACGTTGACTTTGCTGATCGCCATCACAAGTTCCACATAGTCTGTGTCAATTTCATCAATTGCCACCACCGATTGTGATCTGTCAACTGGATCTGGACCGTTGATTGGCTAGATCTGACGGTTTCTGTGCATTCATTTCTCAAGCCTCCACTGCTTTGGTTTTTACTACTTTCTAGTGTTTTTCGCCTCCCGATAGTGTTTTTTTGCCTGTTTGAAAGTTTTTCTCTTGTGATTATTTTCATCTTTTAAACGATTTTTAAAGACTCAGAGAGTGTTTTGGATCTGTTTTTCACTGCACCTCAGGGGCTAACACCACCAACACTTAGGGAATCACCCTAGTATGAATTCCCAACTAGACCTCACACCTTTTGGTGTGGGAGGCCCATCCGGTATGATGGCCTAGTTTCCATTAACTTAATGATTTCCCTTAACTCTTCCTTGTCACCACAAGAAATTGGTATGCTTTGTCTTTGAGAAGTGAGGTTCCCATGACTGGTGAGTGTAAGTGCTACTTGTGTCAATGGTTCTTTCACTATAGAGGGAGAGAGGGTGAGAGTGAGCCCCAAGTCGGTCGGGAGAAGTCCCATATCCATTAGGAACACACAACAAAACAAGACATGCACATATTCTGAAAGAATAATCCACATGAATGCGGCAATCACAACACACAAGGGAAGATAACAGGTGTAACACTCAACGAATTAGTCTGCATGAGTGCAACAATTGTTATAGAAAGTTTTATTTGAAAGGTTTGTCTGATTTCCGGTAGAGTAGTGTACAGGTGTGAGACAACGTTAATAGCATAGACAACAAGTGAATTAGTTCAAGTGTTAAACACAGGTTCAGGAAACATGCATTACAAGTGTTAAAGATTAGTCTTACAATAGATACAATACATGTGTGAAGAAATGTTGGCCTATTAGTAGGCTTCTAAATTAAGTAAAAGTTCCAAGACACATCTTTAAAACATACATCACTAACCCCGTGTGAGGGGTGTTGGAGCCACTGGTTACTCCTCAAAGAAAAGATAATAGACTCACATGGCTATGTGGGAGGAGCTAAGGTGTAAATTCCTTTGAATGTACAAATGAGGGGTATTTATAGCCAAGGGAATACCTGACCCTTGTGGCTGTTCGACTACCCTCATGACTGTTTGACTTCCATGGCTTTTCAACTTTATATGACCCTTTTTACAACAAGTGGGTCTCTTGGACTGTCACGTTAAATTAAATTATTTGACAATATGGCCCATAATATAGATGTGGGCTACATGAATCGACATGACACTGCTGGTACATTCGTGGTGCTACTGGAGTGCATGTCGAGCTGTAGTGCTGCTGGGTGATGGAGGTCTCCATGGTGTGTTAGAGCTTCACCTCCACATGGCAAGGTGTGCAGAGTCTTCGACGGTCGTTGGTTCACTTGATGTTGCACTGGTATATTGCTCCTTTCTTGTATGTTGGAAGGATTGACAGGTCCGTCTATTCGCGAAAGGTGCATGTTCATCCATTCATCCATTCGTGAGCACATCTTGCATGTTTGCTCATTCATCTTTCCACAAACACATCTTTGCATGATCATTCATTTGTGAGAACATCCCTTCACATGAAACGTGCCGAATTGGTGAACCTGTCCTTCTACATGTGCTCCCTTCATTCATCATGTTTGTCATTGCACCATGTTTGTTAGTGTTCTTGTACCTGCAGCCACTCATTACAGGATGACATCAAATCCAAAAACCTCCTAGTATACCATGACACATGATAATTTTGGATGCAGGTGACTAGGAGAAGCAACAAGGTTGCGAGGAGGGATGATGGCTCTAGGTACTACTGATGAAAATTATGCAAGAGTCACTGGGTGATGAAGATGGACAATCTGCGTTGATAGTGACTATCCGCGAGGTCTGGCTCGGCTGGAAGTAAAAGCTGCACAAATTTTGGGAGGGATAGTCTGAGTTGTAGGAAGACAAGGTAGACAGTATCTGTGCATTTTTTGAAATGATCAGGTAAGAGGCTCTTAACAACAAACTTTGCGTAATTTTTTGGGGCAACATGCTAGGCTACATGGAGGATGAGCAAGCAGAAATTGCGTAGGGTTTTAGAGGAACTGGCTGGGTGCCTGGTAGCAGAAACTATGAAATTTGGAACGGGAACTGGTAGTTAGCTAGCTAGGTCGGTGGCAGTAGGAACTATGCAATTCCCAAGGGGAACTAGCAGTTAGTTGGCTGAGTGCTTGGCATTAGAAGCTGTGCAATTCCTGCAGGGGACTCACAGTCTGTTGCTGGGAGCTGCTGGTGAGAGAAACTGCACTGAGGCTAGGAGGACGACCTGCTGATCATCTCTATGCAATTTCTAAGCTGAGTGGACTTCTGAGTAGTAGAGGTCCTGCTCATGAAAATTTAACAATGTTCTAGTTGGGTAGCTGGTCGACTGTTGGGAGGACTAGCTGGAAAAATTACACAATTTTTTGAGGGAGACAGGGACAGGCATTGGGTGTCTGTCCAGCCTATTTGTGCAATTTTCCCAAGTAGTGGAGTGGGCAATATCTACAGCTTCTGTGCAAATTTGGATGGCAATGAGTCCTAGGGTGGCTACTCGGGTCAAATCCCCCAATCGGCGAGCTTGAAGGCCGACTGATATGCTTGCGGGCAACGCAACTTGAAATGACTTGCTTGGTGATTCTACACTATTTTGGGTGGCATTCAATTTAGGCAATGGTATGATAATGGTCCAACTATCAGAGGTGAGTATGGTCATCAATAATTTCAACAAAAGTGTGTGAATGAGTGAAATATGCACGTGTGATTTTGCAAAAATACATCAACATGACTTGACAATGAGACGATGCAAACCATCCAGGCACACATGGTCAACATGTTTGATCGACAGTGTGAGCGACAAGCGCAAAACTTGTGATTCATCATTGATCAACTGTGACAACGCTTGTGAAACAGTAAGTGTGACTGCGTGTGTGAGTGTGATAGATGCTTTCATAGTGAACACACCATGTACACACGAAGCGAAGACCTTGATCATGACCAAAACATGGTTGCAAGCATGACATTGGTACCAACATGCAAAAAACTTGAATGAAATGAACAAGCATGGTGGATGCAAAGAATCACACGGCCTCACAGAGTGAACCTGAGTGTGTTCATTTATCAAGTGAAACTCTCAAGGGAGGCTCCGAAATTGGGTGTAGGCCAAAATTTTGGAGGGTGGTTGTAGCCACTAAAAAAGACATGTATGAAAAACTTATTGATCATTGAGAGAAAAATTATCTGAGTAGTTTGTCATTGAGAGGTCCTCTTAGAAGTCCTTCTCCAATCATATCTTTTAGTAAGAATTCATTTCTACCTCGAAAAGCTTCAATTTTATAGGGTCCTTTCCATAGATTGTCAAATTTCCCATGCTTACCTTTCTCTTCATTTCTGGAGTCCCATGTTAGAACAAGATTGTCTATTTTGAAGTCATCTGCTTTGGTCCTTCTGTCATGAATCTTCTTGATTTTCTCTTGAATTATCTAAGTTTTGTTGTAGATCTCCTCCCCGGTTTGCTTCAACTTAATCATTTGATTTATCCTTATTTGTACAATTTTGACTCCATTCATGATTTCCTACAATAATTTTAGCATTGGAATTCCTAGGGAAGTGTGAAAAATTGAATCCAATCCATATACTAATTAGAAAGGATACATTCCAATAGATTTCTTAGTGCTAAATCTATCATCCCATAGAGCATTAATCAACTTATTATGTCAGGATTTCTTATTTTCCTGCAACAATTTATTTATAATGTTGACTAAACTCTTATTAGAAGACTCAGCTAATCCATTCCCTTGCGGATAATAAGAAGTAGAGTGTCCTAAATTTATATGGTACTTGTGACAGAAATCAATCATTTTTTTTTATTTGAAAGCAACAACATTGTCAGTAATGATTTTATGTGGACATCCAAATCTAGAAAGAATATTACCTTCCAAGAATTGAATGATTATAAAATATGTAGCTTGTCTAGTTAGAATGGCTTCAATCCATTTGGTCAAGTAGTTAGTAGCTGTGAGGATCCATTTATGTTGAGGTGAAGAGCTTGGATGGATTTCTCCAATAAAAGTAGAACCCCATTGTTGAAAAGGAACCTCCACTAAAATGGGTTTTAAAGGTAAGGCAAAAGTTTTCTCTTTACTTCAAAGATTTGACACTGAAGGCATGTTGAAACTCTCTTATGAACATCTGCAAACAAGGTAGGCCAGTAAAAATCATCCCTTAGGTTTTTTTTGGCTATGTATTTCCAATATAAATATCCTCCACAATCCCCTTGATCAAAGTCTTCCATGACTTTGCCTACTATCCTTCAATAAACAATTCAGAAAAATACCTCCAATATCTTTCCAATACAGAGCCTAATCTAAAATACAGAATTTCATAGCTTTTAACTTGAGGAATATAGCTTTGGTCTTTGTCAAACAAGGAGGATTTTGTGAATTTTGTAAAACATAGACAATATCTGCATACCAAGGAGAGGTAGCAAATGCTTTGGATACTTGTGGATTCAATAGCTCTTCCTATTCATAAAGTGCAGCGATATAATTTATGTACAGTACATGGAAATTTGTCTCAAGCATTAGTTAGCAAATCCATAATCTTTGATGAGTTTAGTAGGGCTTATTTTGATGTCATATTCCAAAATTACAACAATCCATTTGCCTCTTTTCCCATCTGGATTAGTCCGAGTGAGGATATCTTTCACTACAACGCTTGGAACAAATGCAATTATGTGGGAATGTGGAATGTACACTCTAAAGTCTTTCAATGCCTTTAGTAAATCAAAGGATTTTTTTCTCCATGATATTGTACTTTAAGGAGGCATATCTTAAAGCTCTGATAAAGAATGTTATAGGTTGTTCATGTCCCTCCTTGTTTTTCTACAACAAAACTGCTACAATAGTGTTTTGTTGCAAAAGAGAAAATCATGAAATATTTCATAAAATCGGGGCTAATTGATGCAAGAGCACATGTTAAAGCTACCTTTACTTCACTGAAATATTTCTTAGCTTCACTACTCCATTTTATATCAATATCTTTCTTCAGCATGTTTGTAATTGCTGTCAAGATCTCGACCAGTTTTGGAATGTATTTTCTTAGGAAATCGATTCTTCCAATGAAACACTGATTTTCTTTTTTTTTCCTAGGAGGAAAAATCTTCATTATTGCTTCAACTCTCTTGGGGTCTATTCTGATACCATCTTTTGAAATAATGTGACCAAGTATCTTTCCTTCCTCTAAACCAAAAAGGTATTTTTTGGGGTTCATGGAAATAACATATTTCGTGCATTTTTCAAAAAACTTCCTTAAGTGTAGCAGGCGACCTTCATTTGTTTTGGAAAATACAGTAATGTCATACAATAAATCTATCCTTCTCATCAATGAAATAAATATCCATTTGTCTCTAGAATGTGGCCCCTGCATTCATAAGGCCAAGGGGCATCTTGACATACGTAAATGTCCTCGAAGGTGTTGTGAAAATTGTTTTATGTTGATCATCAGGATGTATCAAAATTTGGTTATATCCTGAAAAACCATCCAACAAAGAAATTTTGTTGGAACCAACTACTTTCTCTAAAATATGATCCATTTTAGGTAGATGGTAGTTATCCTTGAGAGAAACTTTGTTCATATTCCTAAAATCCACCCAAAGCATTACTTCTAATGTCTTATTTCTAGTTGGAACTAGATTTGACACCCATTTTTAAAATCTTAAAGACATAATGATTTTGGCATCAAAAAGGTTTTTAACTTCCTTTTCTATCAAAGGTAGAAGAACTGTATTTACCCTCCTTAATTTCTGCTTGAAGGATTTTTCATCCTCTTTGATGGGAATGGTATGTTGTATTATGCTTGTATCATATGCTTTTAGATATTCATAAGAAAACACATCAGAAAATGATTTTAATAGAAATATGTACTTCTATTTTATTTGGGAGGCAAGGAATTGGACAACTTTACAATCTTAGGATTTCCTCAGTAATTATATTACAATCTTCAACCTCAGCTCCTACAGGTTCTATCTTTGGCTTTTTGACTACATCATTAAAATGGAACAACTCTTCTAATGGAACCAAACGTCTTGGTAACACATTGTCTTTCAATTGTAGAACCTCAAGTTCTTATGGAATGCCATTAGTCTCATTTAACACTATTTCATTTATATCATCATTTACATAGTTATTTGAATCAATTTGTACATTCTCAAACTCTTCTTTCGACTAAAAAATTTTTTTTTATCTACTCATCATTAGCAAAAACCTACCAATATCTAAAATTATATGGGATAGCTAACATGTGTTTCACTTCAACCTCATATTTTCTATTGGGATGGAAAGGCATCTTACAAGTACTGCCTAAAGTAGCCAATGCATCAATGAAGACATTTTAAACTCTGGGAATCAGAGACAATTGATATTCTGGGAAACAATGTAGAAAATATAAGACTACATTTCTGTAGGCCCTCAGCCTATGGTGTTTAGCCAAGTACCCACCTTTAATTTGGTTAATGATGAGTTTAGAATCACCATGTACATAAATAATTTTAGCTCCCAACCTCTTCAAAAGTTGTAGTCCTAAAATTAGTGCTTCACATTCAACTTTATTATTTGTACATTGAAAATTTAGCTTGTAAGAATGTCCCTTCACTATACTTGTTTATGAGTTTAAGATCCAAAGGTCTACCCCCACTACTTCCTTTCTACTGCCCCATCAAAATCCATATTCCAAAGTGATTCACCCTGTTCATATTGTTTCCCAACATCTAATTTTATCTCCTCTATTTTGGTCAATTCAGTGTGTAGGTATGATATTTCATTTTTTGCACACATGTCATTATACATGATGAAGGAATTCATATTTGAATTCACAGAATACATGGAATAATTATTTGGTTTGTCTTGGATACTAGGCATATACTTCATTAATGTTTCCCTATATAACATCCTATGTTGACCAAAAATAGTAATGGTGGAATATTTCATGTCCATATTCAAAGTACCCAGTAACTTTGCTCCCCATGATCTTGATATCAACATTCCATACTTGGGAGGTATGCTTACCACTACAATGTCGATTACCACACTCTTTGCTGGGATTTGGACTAGAGTAACACATAAATATTTGATGTGACCTAAGCATCTCACTTTTCTAGAAACAAAATAATATAAATCTTTGTAGGGTCTTATTATATCTAATCCTAGTTTTTCCATGATGTCTCTAGGCATAAGATTGTGCGAAGCACCAAAATCAAGCATAAGATTGTGAAGAATTTTGTCATGAATGTTCATGTGTCGCACTACCATCCCAAGACTTCCCTTCAACTTGAGGCCCAAACAATAATTTAGGTTGGTCATTAGTTAGGTTGCTTGTGTCTCTTCCTTCTCCTATCTTCAAAGCCTTCATAACTTGAGATCTATATGCATTATTATAATCAATTCTCTTAGAGGAATATAAATTTTCACCTTGGCTAATTCATTTTCAATACTAAAAGATGTTTAAGGTTTTTCTATTTCTTTGACATTTACATCCTTTTTTGGAGAAGTTTCCTTTTGAGAATCATTCTTTTCCTCAATGGTAGAAGGTGTGTCACTCTGAATTTTCTTGGGAGGATTCCCTACAGCCTTTTTACTTCTGAAATTGTACTACTTGTGCAGCTCCATGATAGAATTTTGGTATCCCTTTTTATAATCATTTGTCTCTGTAGGGATGACTTATGGTTGTGATAACAAAAATAAATCTTGTTCCTCCTTACTTAATAAAATATTGTCAATTTTGCCTTTCCCAAATAAGTTTATTGGATTTTCTTCAGGATCCTCTGGTAACTCGACTTCTTCATCTGCATAATTATCTTGGAATAGAGGTCTAATTTGTTGTTGATTGGTTGAGCCTCTTTGTTCTCCCTATTTGATTTGGGGTGGGTTTCTCCTAAAATTTGGATATATAATCTAAGAACCCCCTTGATTTTCCCTTGGAGGAGCCCTATAAGTTATACTTATCATGTCCATCATTATTTGCATGGATTTAACTATTGTGTCCAACTTAGCATCTGATGAAGAAGAAGCAGATTCTTCTTTACTAGTAATTATTCTCTTATCCTTTAACCAAGATCTCTTTTCCAATAAATAGGCTTTCACACTAACTACATTCCTTTGCATCTCCTATGGGGTAGCAAGATTTCTCTCCATTAGTTGGTAAGACATATCTAGATCAAAACCACCTAGAAATTTGATTAGAGCTAGTCCTGGCAGGGGTCATATTGCAGCTGGAATATAATTGTAAATGTTATTGAATCTAGTGTAGTAGTCTTGAATAGTTTCATCATGGGCTCTCTTTATACTCTCATATTCAACAAATTTTCGGATATGATTCTTCTTTACTTCCCATAGTGTGAGGAAGATTTGGCAAAATTGTGTGAGATATGGAATACTAGCTACTGGCAATGCTCTGAACCATTTCTTAACTTATCCTATCAAGATTTGTGCAAAGAGTCTCATTTTCACATCATCTTCATCAACTTCGTGCAAATATGAATAAGCATTCATTTTGTCTATGTGTTGTTGTGTTGTGATTGGCACTGTGCCATCAAATTGAGGTACTAGGCTCTGATAATCTTGTGGCATGGAACTAAGTTGTCTAGGAAAGACCAAGGGGGCATAATGGGCTACCATGATTGGTAAATGGGAATGGGAAGAAGATGATACTACAATAGATGTGGATATTGAGGATATTGAGTTGGTGTAGTAGTAGTAGTATGGATAGTGGATGAAATAGGAGTAATGGTATTGAGAGAAACTATTGGAGGCACTGGTGATGAGGCAAAAGAAGAAGAGTGAGTTGATTGATCAATAAAAGTTTTCTGCACAAGATGATTTAATTTACTCACCAAAAGTTCAATTTTATTAAATTGTTTTATAACATGTTCATTAGAATCTGGATTGACAAGTTGATGTTTTGGGATATAACATTTCAAAATATTTTCATCAAAAATTGTCCAGGAACAAATCTTTCTGATTTGGTACGAAAAAGGCTATGCTCAAAAGGTAATTAAAATTCAATATCCTCTATAGTAATGAAACTTTCAAGGAGAGAATTAACTCTAGGTAGTGGACTATTGCTTGCTTGACTCTCAGTAAAACTCTTTTTCCTTACAAGTCTCTCAGGATTATCTACAACTTCAGGTGGTTTAGGATCTGCATGGGCTCCAGTGTAGATATTTCTAGGAGCCATATCTTCAATACGTTATTTACAGATAAAAATATGTACAAAATTTGGGTGGAAAAACCAGCATTAATAACATCTATTTCATAGCTACACACTCGAAATAGCTTTGAGCTTTGAAAGAAAAATTTACCAGGGAAAAACAATTTATATTAGATTTGGTTGAGTCCCTAGTTGGTCGCTAGAATGTTATAACTCCGTAATTTCCCAAGGTTGTGGAAATAAACCTAGAGGTAACCACAAAACCAGTTGCAATGCTGAGATCTTGCCCTTCGAGCTTCAGAGAGGGATCTCCCTCTCTGATTTATATTTGTTATTTTAAGATATTAGGCTAGTTATTGAGTTCCTAGTTTGGTTTTCTCAAGGATTTGGTTGAAAACCGTAGTGAGAGCCCATTGGGAATGGAGTCATGAGTCTTGGAGTGGTCAAATACAAAAATGATAGAACATATGTAACAGGGAAAGGTAGGAAATATTTTGGATCTTTAGAGCATTTGTGGAGTGAATCTAATGAAATATTTAGTTTCAATTAAATATAGAGCATGTTAGGATGAATTCTATACTTAAAATCAGAGTGAAAACATATATATATTGTTTATCAGCTAGACTAGAGAGTATCTAAACAAATTCAACCCTTAATATTATTTAAACAATAGAGACAGAAAAACATATGAAAAATTGGGAAAATAACAATTTCACATGAGAGGAGACACCACCAATTGCTTGACACAAGAATCCTGGAACAAACTTTTTGTATTGATGATATTTATCACTTCAGTACAGGCAAAACTTACATCAAAATTTATGCTTTCTTCATACAAGTTTCAAACTTTTCTAAGTCTTATTTGTGAACATTTATAGAAAACTAGTACAAGTCAGATCGGATTTCAAAATAAAATATATATTTACAAAATAATATCTGTTAAAGACACAAATATTTTAGATTTAGAAGAATAAAAATAGGGAAAATTCGCTGAAATTTGTTAGTTGAGGCTATGTAGGAATATGGTGATGATTGTGTCTATTTGTTTGCAAATATTGTTCCTTGAGATAGAAAATTTAACCATATTTCTAAAACTTTCATCCAGCTCAATGTAAGTGTCAAAAGTTTGCTTATTAAAAAAAGGTGGTGGGTTTCATGTTGAATATTAAAACAAAATGATATTCCATGTATGCATTCTTCTCCCTTTTAATTCCTTTGGACTATACAAATTTGGAAGCATCAACAACTATATTACACAATCGTTCTTGGTAGTTTTCTAATGGGATCAATTTTCCATTAGAATGTCTCAAATTAGGTAAACCTTTTTCCTACAACAATGTGAATCTTTTGTTGAACCTCCTAACCTGAAACTCAAGGTATTTGCATTTATTCTCCAATTTTAAACAAATTATTTTTTGTTAAGACCCTCTTAACCTCCATGACTGTAGTTGTCTTGTTTGGAATGTTCAAGTATTCTAGTTCATCCTTGGTCTTAGAATTCAACAACTTGATGATTTTTTAAGCTTCTTCCGATCTATGCTCCAAATTTTCCTTCGTGTTCTGTATTGCAGTTTTGACTCTTTGCACAAGTTCTTCCTGCTCAAAAGTAATATGAATTGAAGGCCACATATCTGTTATGTTGGCATTTATATTCTTCCAAATGTTGTTCTTAGCCTCTTCCAACATTTGAATGACAAAGGACTAGTCTTCATATTTCTGTAACTACATGATGAGCTTGTAATTTTTCTGTATTTAGGACAAATTCGCATTGTCATTTTTAATTTTATTCTCCTCCATCCAAGTTAATGTTGCTGAAAATTTCTCTTTGTCGGCTTGAACTGATGAAAATTCATCCAGAGCTCTTGTAAGATCTTTTGTATATTTTGAAGGTGTGGTCTTTGCTGAAGTTTATGCTACTGCACCTGTACTTGATGTAGATGCTCCTCCTACTTTTCACTGCTCTTTTTCTTTCAAAAGTGCTTCCATTCCCTACTGCATCTTTTATATTTGTGCATTCTTCTCAGCTACTATAGTAAATAAATTTTCTTTCTCCATTTCTATATTAGCAAAATATTTATCTTAAGGATGCTCTGTGGAGGGTAGCTTCAACTACTTGCTCAATGTTTGAATGTATTCCTCCTTTCTCTTTATGAGCTATTATTCTACTTTGATATCCTTAGGGTCATGTCCTAGATTTATGATCAAATATTCTAATTTGATCCTGCTATCCATAGAAAATGATGGAATCTTCTCCATCTTTAACTGAGAACTCATGTTTCTTAAAGATGATTGTAATTTAGAAGCAATCATGGTTGCATTGTTAAGTGTTGAAAAATCATCTCCCCTATCTGCTTGTGCAAAATTGATTTGATCAATTTCACGTATTTTCTCAGTATCATTTGAGAAAATGGAGCCTTTGTAGTCTTCATGACTCCTGGGACTGGTACTAAAGGTTCCATGAAAGCCATTTGGAACTATCCTTTCTCTAAATCGAATGTAGAGAGTAATCTATTATGTGTGTTAATTTTCTACTTCAAAAATGTAGAGTAGGTGGAAGCGTTCAAATTTCATTCTTCAATTTTATCTCCCTGTATCTTGAAAATATACTATACTAAGTTGAAATTTGGGAACTTGATGATACTGGAGACTAGATTGTTGTTTCTGCAATAGCTGAATGTATTGTTTCTTCCATTTGAGTAGAAGGAGTGATAGGAGTTCTTGAAAAAATCACTATGGTTGTTTGCTATGTGTCCCTTTCCTTTGGAGCTTCATCTTGAATAATAATTACTTGAGGCTTAAACAAATGATATATTTGAGAATCTGACTTTTGATTAGTGGTTGTGTCATTATTTTTCATTTTAAAAGCAATAAAATCTATATCTTGATTGTTATAATTAGTAGGGGACATGTCTTCCTTTTCCCTTTTGCCCTTCTTTCCCTTTGGAAGAGGTGTTTTCATAACGTGGCCTCTATCCATTCCTTCTGATTAACATATTTTTCAATTTCGGGCCTTGGTGTGTGTGTATAGGAGGTACTCTTATGTTCCAATCAGATCTTAGAAATGATGCCTAGGGGATCATAGGACAAAGAGAGACTAAGCTTGAATTTCATCTGACTCAAAATAGCATCCACTTCCTTTGCTACATATCTGGTTTTGATACTATAGGTCCCTATATGAGCCTTTATCTTGAACTGTGCTTTCTTCTTTTAGGAGACAAAATGCAGCTCATCCATGCTTAGCATTTGCCTAGTGTATTCTAATGAAAATATCCTAATTGGTAGAAACACTAGGAACTTGTAAGGAAGTAATTATGATCCATAAAATCTAATCTCAGTGTAGTTCTAGTATAAATACTAGTCTTGAACATTGGATTGCTTTGACAAGTGTAAACATTCCTTTATTTCCGGTGAAATCCTTGAGATCATATCACTGCTAAGCGAGCATAGTGAGGTATGTAAAACTTTGTCAACAAAATCTTTATAAGAATAATCCTTTGAGTTATTTCTAACTAGAGAAGACTAATAAATCACTCACCAAGTGTTTCCTTTGCTATATGTCTTCTGTAAAGGGAAGTCAAACTTGTCTGATTGATAAAATAGCATGAGGTAAACTAGCACTCATTGATACTTAAAGACACCTTTTACTATGAAATTGAAAAACTGGTCATGGATTCAGTTGGAAAAAAATTGGCTGTAATTGAAAACGATTGGTGGTTTACCCACTAATCATTATGGTACCCAATTAGTCGGCTTACCATAGAAATTACTTGTTTATACATTTCAGGGAAATTTTAGATTGGATATGGGGGATTTATTTGGAGTAATTGAGCATTTTCTGGAAGGAAACACTCAAAACTTTGAGCTCTTTGAGGGAATGTCAATTTTTTATACAATTCCATTAAAACATCAGTGGAAAAAGGATAATTGGAGTTTTGATATTCGATTTGCAGGGCTTGGAAGGTACTTTCAAGGGAAATGGAGAAAGTGACTTCATTGTTATGGGAAATGATAGCCCTTTGACTTGGAAAATATCGGAGATGGCACCTGACAGAGAAATTAGGGAAAACGTGAGTTTGGGGGAACATAAACTAACGGAGAATGGGTTCCCAAACACCTAGGTCATCACTTTTTGTCCATGAAATTATTCTTTGCCCAGTTGTGGAGATTGTACAGGTCAAATTCAGACTGGGTTTCGACAATTTTGTATTGGGTGTCTATCAAGGGAGACTTGTCAAAATATGGGACTAGGGGAATAAGGGGATTTGACTCTATGAGATTTTGCTTCCCTTTATGGTTTGACATTTTGAGAGATGAAATATAGGGGACGAAAGAACAATGCTAGAGGAAAAATTGATAGAAAAAGGTCTGAAGAACAAGGTTAACCATGGAAAATTGCCAATTGTGCATAGGGAAGAGAATGATAGAAAGTTGGAAGTTAGTGGTAGTTCGTTTCTTTAACTTGTAGGATCAATGTTGTGTTAAAAGGGATGAATGTAGGCCTCGAAGGATTTTTATAATACATTGAATTGGTTATATAATGGAAAGACTAACGTTTGTGGAGCGAAGAGGCTTTATTAACAAAACATATATGTGGAATGCATACATGAGATAACGTTAATTTGGTATTTTTGGGTAATTTTTTAATGTTCAACGACTATATGATGTAGAGGGTGATGACTTGGCAGGATAGATAGGGATAGCGGGGTGATGGGGGGTAACGATTATGTGGCAGGAGATGAGTGGCAGAAAGGGAGACACATGGCGGGAGAGAATTGGTGGAGGGATGAACTGTTGGTGGGAGAGGGCGGTATTTCATGGGGGGGGGGGGTGAAAGCAGTAAGAAATATTGATAGGCAACTGCACGAAATTCCATAAGCACTGCCATGTTGGCTGAGGGGGTTTTGGTGGAAAGGAATCCCCCCCGCATTAACTGTCGGGAGTGTGGGGGGAAGGGGGTGTAAGAATACTTGTATCCCATAGATCTGGGTGAGGTTTATCATGAACCTTGATTCCAGCGTGACCTTTATTTATATACAATAAAACAATTTTGTCATTTTATTACACAACATAACACATAAAATCAAATAAACGATAATAACGAAGGTAAAAACCTTATAATTTGAGATTTTTGGAATTTTGAAAGAGACATTTTGATTAGCTCACTATAGGGGTCCACCTTTTCTTTAGTTTTCTAATTTTTTATTCATTTATTTTGATTTTTCACATATATATCATTTCTTTTTATATCCGCTATTTTATTTTTTCCTTTTATTTCTCTTTTCTTTTTCTATTTTTTTCTTTTTCCTTTTATGTTTTGAAAAACATTGCAGAATAAAACCATTATTTACAATATCTCATAGGAAAAAATCAACAGATAATCATCAATTGATCCTATAAATTATAGGACCCTAACACCCAGCTCCAAAATCCTCCAGATAGTGTTGTCGCAAAGATTCTCACTCCAATGGTTGCATAGTCATGGAGGAGATGACGCAGTTCTGCGTGTGATGAAATGAGAGTTACGTGTGCAATGGAACTCTCGTCTGTAGCTACCCTCTACACATGTATGATGAAAGTATGCTCCTGTAGCTTCTTTGAACAATTTCCCTACAACCTTTCTCTGTAAATGACCAGTGAATTCTCATTCTGCATAGTGGTGGCTCCAGGATTGCGTGTTATGCTGTAGAAATGTGTATGACCTGTAACTAATGCTTCTTCTAGTCTCCGTGGTGAAGGAAAGTCTTGCCTAGGTGGCACTCGAATTCCACCGAAGAAAGGTTGAGATTCTCTCCTTAGGAATATCTTGTGCTAAACATCACAATTTTGTCTTAGCTAAATAGCTAAGGAAAATTCTATTTTCAAATAGACAAAAGACCCCTACTGCTCCCTCATTCCTTCCTTTTATAATTGTTGGCCATGCATTCCCTATGGGTTGCTCCACCAATTCAATTTTCCACAAGGAACTAAAATTACTTCTTTCCCAACCGCGTAATTCATATGGGCCCCATATTCCACTAGATTCACAATTTTTACCTTTTCCTCCTAAGTCCCAATGGCAGAATTGCGTCCTCTCCCAAGACTCGTCTCTGATGCTGAAAATAAAATTTGGGGATATTACACTTTGCCTAGATCTTATCAACTACCCACAGGTGACACATGTTCATCTAACAACCACTTTGGAGGTGCCACTCCTTTTAAGGTACAAGTTAACATTGATATTCCCATATTTGAAGGCAAGATAGATGCAGACACCGTAGATAAATGGTTAAATATTTTGAAAGAATATTTTTCAGTTCATGAATTTTACAATCAGGAAATATTACTTTTTCACTTCTCAAAGCTACCCCACACATTAAGAAGTGGTGGGAAACCTACTGCGAACAAAAGGATGGGAGGGAATCCTCACTATTTTCAGCCACACATGCTTGGAATTATTTTCAAGATCCCATCAAGGAACAATATTACCCTGTTAGGAGATATGAAGATAAATACATAAAGGGGACCACACTACGATAGGGAAGGGACCAAGATGTGCAATAGTTTACAAATTTTTTCCATACCCTTTGCAAAGAGTTGAGTATCAAGGATTCTGAGTGGCATTTGGTACTCAAGTATCGTGACTACCTACACAAGTACATGTAAGACAAGATGGATTTTCTAGACATATCATTGCTCGGAATGACGTACCAATATGCTATCAAGATTGAGAAGAATTTTAAACAGAAGAAGCGATACTTTGGACATGCAAATCTAAAGCAAGGAAAAGGCACCCCTAAACCACAGAGAAAAGGACAAAGACAAGGTGGGGCAACCTAGGAAAACCTTCTAAAGCAGGAAGAAAATAACACCAAAAAAAAGAAAAAGAAGGACATGGGAAAATGGTGTGAGTTCCATAAGAACTCCACTTAAAACAAAAGTGAGTGTCGTGCCAAGCAGTCACTGGTGGTCGAATTGAAGGCTTTCGAATCAAACACATGTTCTGATTCTGAGTAGGAAGCCGACAATGGAAATGAAAAAGGGAAGAATATCATTGATGCATAGCCCAGTGCAACCATGGACACCACAAAGATCTAGAAGAATGAGCCTTGAGATACAGAGGAGGGGGGATGCTTCTTCCACTCACAAATGCGGATGAAGGGTTCTCCGTTGCAATTCATTGTCGACAATGTGTGCCAAAATAACCTCATTTCAGTAGAGTTTGTGAAGTGGTCAGGCCTAATTATTACAACACATCTACAACCGTACACCATCAAATGGCTTCACCAAGGACAAGATCTCTATGTCAACCAATAGTGTCGCCTTCGCTATAACATCAAGCCCTTCACAGATGAGGTATTGTGTGATGTTGCTCCTCTTGAATTTTGTGATGTATTAGTAGGACAACCATACTTGTGGAAGTGACATGTTGTATATGAGTCTAGAACTCATGCTGTGATTATTACTTTGGGTGATAAGTTGTACCAGATATCAAAGGTAGCCCCACCTACTGCCATCTATTTGATCACTACAAAACAATGAAGTAAGATCATTTCCCAGACTAGGAAATTTGTTTTCCTTATGATTTGCCCTAAGGGAAAAAGGAAAGTTGTGGCCACATCTTCTAGACAGGGCTCCTCTACATCACAATAGTAGATGGACAAGGTCATGGAGGCATACAAGGACATTGTTTCCTCACCTACAGGGGTACCACAATAGTGTCAGGTCAAGCACTCCATCGATCTGACCCTGGGCACACTGCTACACAATGGACCAATATATTGACGCTCTATTATGGATAATGATGAGATCAAGAGGTAGATTCAGTAGTTGTTGAAAGGGCACATTAGGCCAGGCTCATCACTCTGTGGGAGCCCAATTGTATTGGTACAAAGGAAGGATGAGACCTGGAGACTTTGTATTGACTATTGATCACTGAACAAGATCACTATCCAGAGTAGGTACCCAATCACATGGATTGATGACCTTCTGGACCAACTCAAGGGGGCCAAATATTTCAGCAAGATTGACTTGAAGTTTGGTTATCATCAAGTTCCTATCAAACCCTTTGATGTGTGGAAGACCACCTTCAAATCCAGGGAGAGCCTTTTCGAATGGTTTGTCATGCCTTTCGGGTTGACAAATTCCCTTGAAACCTTCATCAGAGTAATGAATGACATCTTACAAGCCTTCAATAATGCATTCAGTGGTGTATTTAGATGACATATTGATATTTAGCCAGAGTTGGGAAGATCACCTCCACCATATTTGATAGGTCCTTCAAACCCTACGGCAACACAAGTTGTGTGCCAATTTGGAGAAATGCACTTTTGGCATGAGCCATGTTCAATATATTGGGTACATCATTGATGATAAGGGTGTGCATGTGGACCAAGCCAAGATACAAGTCATTTAGGATTGGCTAGTCCTAACCACTCTAACAAAGCTTCGCAATTTTCTTGGTCTTACCAATTTCTATCACAAGTTCTTGTTGGGGTTCTCTCATATCACTTGGCCCTTTAAGTCAAGTCACCAAGGGAAGAGTGAGAGAAAAATTCTTTTGGTTTGAATTCCAATAGAAGGAATTTTCCAATTTGAAGCATTGCCTTTGCTCTACATCAGTGTTCATATTACCAAACTTGTAGCAACCATTTGAGATTGAGAAAAATGCCTCTAACTATGCTATTGGTGTAGTTATTACTTAGCAAGGGCATCCAATGGAATATCATAGTGAGAAACTTTCAGACATAGTCCAAAAGTATTCCACCTATGACAAAGAGATGTATTCCATTGTGCAGGCTTGCCGACAATGGAAGCATTACATTATGGGGAAGGAAAAAGTCATCCACATAGACCACTGACCCTTGGAGTTCATATAGACACAAGGGAAGTTTCAAAATGATCATCATCAGAAATGGTACACATATCTGTAATAGTTCCATTTGAACATTAAGTATAATAAGGGAAGAACCAATAATGTTTTAGACCGCCTCAACCGACTACTAGTCATGACACTGACCATTGTGATCCACTCTTGTGTGCAAGAGACAATGGGGTGACTGCATCTTTACAAGAGAAATTCAGAATTCCGCGGCACATACTAGACACTTCTGGAAGGTAAGTAAGTTACAAATTTTGACCTCCTAGATGCACTGTTATGCCACTTGGGACACATCTGTGTTCCTTCAAGTGAGTGTTCCAAGATGATTTGGGAGGTGCACTACAGTCGGGTCACTAGACATTTTAGGGTAGAGAAAACAACAATAGTGCTACAAAAGTATTTTAATTGGTTGAAACTTCGACATGATGTTTGGAAGTACATCAGATCCTTCACTGCTTGTGCCATTTCCAAACTGACCATCAAGAAACAAGGCCTATATACTCCTATGCCTACTCTTAGTCGACCTTGGGAATCCATATCCTTGTATTACATGTTGGAACATCCTACTACTAAGCATGGAAATGACTACTTTTTGTGGTTGTGGATAAATTCTTTAAGATGGCCATTCTGGTGGCCTGCATGAAGTGTATCACAATAGAAGCCACTTTTAACCTCTTCTTTGAACTAGTGTGGGTACATTTTGGGTTACCACAGTCGATTATCTTAGACTAGGAAAATAATTTCCTAAGAACATTTTGGTTAAGTCTCTGGTCGATGTTGGATACAAGGCTCACTAAGTCCATGACTTTCCACCCACAAACTGATGGCAAAATAGAGGTCATCAACAGGATGATCATACACATTCTATGTATGTACAACTTGAAGAATCCATGCACATGGAACGAAATCCTCTCCTATGTTCATCATAGCTACAATAGAGCCTTCCATAGTTCAACTGGCCATAACCCCTTTCAGGTGGGGTTGGGATTCCAACCATTATGTCCCATTGATGTGGCCATACCATTTGCATCTACTAAGGAAGATTTGACTCATGTTTAGCCTGAAGTAGACAGGGATAACAACTTCATTGAGCACATTTAGCACATCCTCTAGTAGTTCCATGACATATTGGAAAGAGCCAATGCTAAGTACAAGTAGTGTCATCATCAACATCAGGTGCAACACAAGGTCTAGGTGGGCGACAATGTTTGGTTACATTTGCAGAAGGAGAATCTCGTTGGGCCCCACAAAAGTTTCATCTTCTCCCATATGGGCCTTATTCCATCACTAAGGTTGTATGGGACAATTATTTTAAGTTCAACATTCAACCACTTCTTGGCCTTCACCCAGTGTTCAATGTGGACCGCCTTCGACTATACTTTCCATCATCACTAGACACAACAGACATTGCAGAACAACTCACACCAATAGATTTAAACCTAGACTACATGGAACATGCCACAACTGATTGGATCATGGACACATAGATCAAGACCACTCGCCAGCAGAAGATACAAATGTATCAAGTTGTCAAAGATGGCCAACTCTTGAACCAAGGCAAGTGGCTCACCATGGACCAAATTCAACATAAGATTCCCCATCTCATGGAGGCATTCAACACAATGGTGACCATTTCTTCCTAAGGGGGGAGGACTGATCTAGGTGGATATTGGTGGCCACCCACTTATTCCACTTGGACCCTCACCATTGTTTATTTTCAGTTTCCTTAGTCGTAGCACAACTTACTATTTTTGGCAGTTTGTTTGGGTCCTAAACTTCCGTAACGATTTTGAGGGAATATAAGACATTTTTAGCAGAAAAAGAGAGATTGTAAAAGTCCCAAACTATTTTACTACCTTTTTTGGCCTCCTCACTTAGATCTTCGAAACAAGTTATTATGATAGCCAAACAAAGATCATATTCCAAAGTTATGACCCTATGAAGTTGATGTACCAATTTACCCATACAGAGCCCACAATTTTGGTGCTTCATCTCATAGGGTTAGGTTTTTGGATGTTTAGGGTTTTCCATTGTTTCTCAATAATAAATAGGCCTTTGAGCATCATTGTAACACAGTTCAGAGGCATGTATCCACCACATCTCTTCGCAGAGATAAGCTACCATCTCCCGAGGTAGTTTATATTTATTTTTGTATGCAAGAATATTTTAGTTCATTGATATTAATGAAGTAAAGTTTTATTTTGGCTTCATCTATGTGTATATGGGTATTTCTGTATTTTGTTGGGTTTGTGCATAAGTTTGGATCAAGAAGTAGCTATACAAACGAAGTTGTGTCCAGGTTGTTGTGTGTGGGCAGATGTTATGTGAAAGTTTTGTGAAAAGTTTACTAAGATAATCAATATGCAAATCCCTTTTTTAATTCTTATTTAGGGATGTATTTCACAATGTATAATCATTAATTAATACCAATTATGAATTTCAATTACTGAGAGAATTATTGAGTGTGGAATCATTTATACGAAATAAGTTGTGTGGAGATAGTTGTGCATGTGCGGAGGCTATGAGGAGAACAAATGCATGTGTGGAATATGTGTGGAGGAAATCCATTGTATGGAGTAAAAATTCAAGCTTTCACTCTGCAAAATCATAGACCTTCCACATAATAAGGTTTAATTGGGGATAAGGAAAGTATAATAAATATTAAATATAAAACATTACTATTTTATTTGAAATAAGCAACATTGACGTATTGTAATAAAAACTTTAGTAACAATAAATATTAAATAAGAAACATTACTATTTCCTTCTAAATAACATAGAAATTATTCAACATTAATAATGCTTGATTTCGTGAAGCTTAATTGAATTCAATCAATGCATGTTTTTCATTTTGCTGGTGGATCATTGACCAAAATGTTAATTTTTTCAATTATAATGTTATTTTCTGATTATAGAAATTCTAGTAATATATTTATATCTTGATATAGATTGTGAGAAATTTCTTTTTGTCACTTCCCGTGGATGTACACCTTCAATATTGCATCGAAGACATTGAGACAATTAAAAATATAATAACATGTTATCTAGATAACGATTAGGCTGATTAAAAATGTAACCATAAATTTGTTAGTTTTGCATCTTCGATACTTTGGCTATCCTTTTTTTTCTTATGCTAGAGTGCCAATGAAAAAATGTGCACTTTTGTTTTTTCGTGACATACTTTGTGTTTTCCGCATTCGTCATTGGAGAATACTTTGGGGCTTTTTCTTAGTGCATGAAGGAGCTATGTTTCCATACAACTATTTGAGGATGCTTGTGTGGACAAGTTTATCTTTGTGAGGATCCATACAACTATTAGCAAATGCTTGTGCACACAAGTTTCACTTTGCAAGGAGTAAAAGCTATGGTCAATCGAACATTGGTCATTTTCTAGAATTATGATATATTGCAAAATACATATTTGATTTCTAGGTGAGTTTGAAGAGCATCTCCAATCTATTTTTGTGTGCAGGAGAACTGTGTGGGGAAGTAAATGTGGAAGTATAGAACTTTACGATAGAAAATTTGCATTTTTTATTCCACATACTCATTCTTTGGCATGAATCTAAATGAAAGGGTGTAAGTTTTATGAGGCTTTTTTGACATATTGTTAATTATTATTATTAGTATTAGTATTACAACAAGAAGTAACCTGTCAATCATATGTCAAATGTTCCAAGTTTTATAGAGCTCTTGTGGCGTAATTTTAACACGTAACGTGTAGGTAGTTTTTATTGGCTAGGTGTTGATCATGCATTCTTTTCTTTGGCATGCATGTTCCTAATGCAGATTGGTATACTTCATAGTTCTAGGGGATAGGAGGATAACTATTATGAATGTTTTTACTCTTTTTATTAGAATCACTACTCTGTTATGAGAGTTATGTGTTTTTCTTGTTAGCATAAGAATTGTACATAATATCTGTTTTCGAAAATAGATATAGATTTTACAGTATTCTTATTAGATAATTTGTAGTTCATGTGTTTTGTGATTGTATATCTCATTCATAAAAAAGTTTTTTATGCGAATTGGTTGTATATATGTCAATTTACTTGTTTTCCAATATATTTTTTATTTTGTGCTTGTCATTGAACAATAGTTAATATTGAAATTAAAGTAATCAATGAACAAACATGTTTGAAGCATGATTGCTAAAGCATCAATGGATAATAATTTTCTCGCTATAGAAAGAAATGGTACAAATACAATACTAAGGAATCATACTCTATTCCCATTGAACAATTTTGCATATAATGTGGGAGATTTCATATCCAATAGTATGTGAACTCTATTGTATTTTAGATACATGTGAACAAAATTGCATGAAGGAATAATAAAACATTTCAGGAATTGTTTACATGAATGGAATACTAAAGTTGTATTGTCTTATGAATGTGAATTGAGTATAAATACATTAATACATATGGATGGTGTACATAGCCCATATGTTTACTTGGAAAGGATGGCAAAATCAACTTTACATACTATCTTTAGGGGGGAACTAGGACTCTGTGGATACATATTTTGTATACATTGGTTATCAAACTGGTTAAAAATTCCCATAAGGCTTTAGTCAAAGACACAATGAAAAGCTATTTTCATTTTAATTTAGATTTGTGCATAGAAAGTTATGACATATTGTTCCATGACAAGAAATCAATTGGCACACATTTTGAATGACTTCTTTGCAAGAAAAAATGTTCAATAAGAACTAATAATGAACTATGAAAAATATAAAAACATATGAAGAAACAAAACATGGATGTAGGTAGATAGATAAAAACATGAGAAGACATTTAGTTAAGAGATTCTCCAGATTCAGGAGTATTTACAGAAAGTTATTTTGAAACAATATGCCAATTGATGGTTAATGAGTATGATGTTCCTTGTTTAAGACACATCATTGCTTATACTTTTTGTAATGCAAAGAGGCATAATGATTTATTTGCATTAAACTATATATAAAAATACATGAATGAAGATGCAATTAAATGATTTTCGGTAATAACATATTAGTAAGGTTACATTATACAATTAGAAATGCCATGTGAAAAAAAGAAGATAGACAGTGGTATTTTTGTTTATGACTGGATATGGTATATCTTGAACATAAGTATATAAATATGGCTTGCTAATAGTCTGACCATTGTGCCTAGATGGATTCAAGAAATACGAGATGATATTCCATAATATGCAATTTGGTATGGTTGCAAGTCATTTGCATTATGAACCTCTCAAATAAATATTACAACAACAAAAAAAAATCGCATGTTATTGAAACAATTAATGAAAATAAATTTATAGAACAAATAAATAAAAAACATAGTGGCATTAATACATTTGAATTTGAATACATGGACACGAATGAAAATGGCATAGAAATTGATGCAAATTTTATCAATGCAAACAAGAGATCATGACTATCAATGCATTGAGTCAAAAAAATATACGAAACAAGGACGTTTCCAAAAAAAAATCTCCTAGAGAACTACGCAAGAAATTAAATTCTACCTCTAAGAGCATGGACATTGAAGAAAATATTTTCGAACTCAATACAAAGTCTCTCAGTGTAAGAAAACACTACAAGGAAAAGACCTTATAACAAAGGTTTTTGCGGAAGCCCCTATAAAAGTAGTCCAAAATCCATTTGTAGTAGAGGTCATGAGTGGAGATGGGTAGGCGGATGTTTTAGAGGATGTTTTTTTTATGGTGTGTATACAATATACAAATGCACCAATGCTTTACTAAACATATAAGAACTGGTGCTAAACAAAATATGGTGCATTATGGCAGATTTTTTTTTTTTTTAAATAAAAAATGGTGTGTTAAATAACAAAGAGCATTGATGCCTATACTACTCAATAGCATTGAAAAATGGTTAAATTTACAAAAAGGTCAATCATAAAATTAAATTTTTCCAGTCCCATGCTATACTGTGATGATGAACTGGTGCTAAACAACTACTATAACACCTTGATGCATGCATAGTATACCATGCACTAATGCTTGAATAATCAATATCATCGGATAAATGTTAAATTTATAAAAATGTCGGTGTTATATACATACGCAACAACAATGCCCTTCTTGTAGTAAAATTCCCTTGTGCATACTTAGAAGGAGAACTTCTATAGTTTTTAAGTTTAAAAAAAATGTGGTGCTATATTCCAACAAAGCATTGATTTTTCGCATGTATTAAAATGCCTTGGTGCATCTCCAAAAGATGATCGTCAGGCAGTTTTAAATTTTTTAGAAATGAGTTACTATAGTCTAACAAACCACCGACATGGTAAATGTATTCGAACGCCTCATGGAGTCTTAAAAAAATCACCACTATAGGATTTTTAATTTAAAAAAAAGTAGTGCTCATGGGTATTTTTCACACTAGTGTAGTTATAATAACACATTGAAAGGGGGGTAAATATAAAACACCTCCTAGTCGTAAATTTCATTTTTACCATATAGAATGTTATATAGCTATGAAGCACTCGTGGCATGCTTGCCTCATGTAATGACCATGACGTTGGTGCTTCTCTTACTCAACATCCTTCTATACCATGCTTAGTGCATGGATTTCCAATTTTTTTAAACAATGGTGAAATTTGTTTTTCTCCATTATGGGTCAACAATGCCTCTTTGATGACCAAATGTCTAGGTAATATCTATGTTTCTCTCTAATTTAATTTTTTAGCAGATTATAATTGCAACATGGGTAAAAAATAAACTTTTCTTTAATTTTTTTCCCTACACAGTGCGTTCGACAACTTCGGCTATCATGGATAGCAGTGCACCCTTTAAATATACTGAGTGCACATTCGTTCGATGCATGAACCTAACACACTACTATCTTTGTAGTGCATTTTGTAAATGAAAGCAGACCTAGAAAAGATATAAATTGTATGTCAGTGCATTTAATAAACTGAACATTCCGTACTAGTGTGAAATATAGAGATTATGTTGTAGATTTGCAACTTCTCATGAAGTTTTAACCAAAATCATTAGACATGGATCTACACTACTGTTCTGCAGACATAAGTACACAACTTTTAACAAAAAATTAAAACATTCAAGAAGGAATAACACACATGCAACAAGTATTTTTATTTGGGGAAAAGATTCAGCTAAAAATCCCCAATTCCTCTTGCATTAATAAAATGAAATAGAGATGTGTTACAATTGCTTTGCTCAACTAAGGTCACCCTGCAAGTGCACAACTTGTCTCTCTACTCGCTAAAGGCCTCTAACCCAAATGTAGGTTTTAACCCTATAGAGAAATTACCTGCATACGAATTCTAAAACAAAGAAAATAAACAATGCGAGAGCATAACACATAAAACAAATATGCACAGAGATTTTACCCTGGATCCCAAAACCAGGACTACCAACTTGATTTTTCATTATGTTCCTTTCAATGTTACAATACATATTTATACATGCCGAAGCATCCAATACCATGAACCGAAAACCATCGTGTCCAA
>APFE030338145.1:0-17773 GCA_000404065.3 Pinus taeda | reverse complement strand
TTAAAGTCTTGTTGAGGATATTCTTTATGATTAAGTCCAACTCTGGGAGGAGGATATCCAAGATATCTTGGGATGGCTTGAGTAGTTGGAATTTGCATTCCCCCAAGGTAAACAGGGTAACTCATACTAGGTTGTAGTTGAAACGAAATTTGAAAAGTGTGACCAGGGTATGGTTAACATTGAAAAGGTTGATTATGATATGAATGGCCATGTACCATTTGATCCATGTAAAGTTTGCCTTGTAATGGTTGACCCTAAAAAGCTTGTCCTTGAAATGTTTATCCTTGAAAACTTTGACCTTGATACGTTGTTTGAAATGATCATACACTAGGTTGTCCAATAGGTATTTGTGTTTTAAACTGAAAAGTAGGAACAATTTGATAAATAAATGCTTGAGGAATAATTTGTGTAGGTTTTTGGACAGATATTTTAGGCATACCTTAAATAGTTATTTGGGGCATAGATTAGACAGGTGTTTGAGGTATGCTTGGAACTCGTTGTTGAAAAGTTATTTCCATAGTAGGCTAAATGGAAATTTGTGAAATACTCTAAGCAGGCTGATGGATAGACACTTGTGGGGACCCCTAGGCAGGTTGTTGAATAGGTGTTCACGAAATACTTTGGACAGGTTGTTGGATGGACACCTTTGGGATTCCTTGAATAGGTTGTTGAACATAAGAAGGGTTCCAAATATTAATCCGCATTCCAGAAAAAGAAGCATAAGTCAAGGGTTCAGACATAATAGATGGACTTGGACCAACTTAAGGTATCTAACCAAAATTTGTAGAAGTTTCAGAAAGAGGTTATTCTACAACTGGAGGATACATTCTACTAGCAAGTTGTCCTCTAAACATAACATAGGATGTTCCCCCCCAACTGGATAGTAAATATTGGTTGAATTTGGTTGAGGTTACCAATATTTCTAAATAACATATTAACATATTGGTCTAATGCCAAAGGTATTTTAGACATAGAATTAATTCCTTGAACACTAGCCTCTAGATTAGAGATAGATAAACCAGATAAAACTCCAAGAATCCAATTAGAAACTTGAGGGGAAGGAATGGCTCTAGAAAATAGTCTAGTAACTGATTGATACCTAGTAGGAACTGAAGGAGCACCATATAAAAATGACACCAGAGAGCTTGTAAACATGGAAGTTGCAGTAGCCTAGCTTACAGGAGGAATATTTGACATGATTTATCTAGGTATGAAATAAAAAAGTGTACGTAAACGACGAATAGATCGACCTAAATAATTGGAAGGGGTAAACTACTAAGGATCTAGTTTTAAAAGGATCAAAAGGATGTCTTGGAAAAACTAATGGATCACCAATAGTAAGAGGAGTATGTGGTGATTCTTCCTCCTCACCTTTAGTAATATCTTCGTTAATTATAAGACTAAGAGGTTAACCAGTTGTAATTATAGTTCTTCTTTGAAATGAAGTCAATAAAGGAGTAGGGGCTATACCATTTGAAGGTGATTCAGGCTCAGAAATGTCAAACTCAGTTTGTTCAATATCGAGATCAGGTAAATCTATATCTGAAGTTTCACCAATATCAAATTGACCTTGAATAATCATAGTAACTTCAAGTTCAAAATGAATTATATCTAATTTTGTTCTATGTGGTTGAGTTACTTCAATTTTTCTTGTTTCCAATTCCACAACTCCAGATGTTTCAGGTTGATCTAACATTCTATATCTTGTCAATTTTGATCTTTCCTCTTTGATATTCTCCAATTGATGAGGTGTATATTCAGGGAGTAAACCTGCATTCTAGGTGAATATCTTGGTAACTCATCCATGATGGTTTTTATTAAATTTTTGTTCCAATTTTATTCAATCAAATAAATAACCAAAAATAAAATAAAGGGTAACTAGGTATAAAATATTACTAAGCCACTGTAAATTATGGAATACCGTTTCTAATATGTGCATGTAATCTCCCTAAATGTTGTGTTCGGTGTATCAAAAATGAAAAAGCGACTAATTCTGTTACTTATGGATGGTATAAAACTTAGAAGGGGGGCTCCAAAATATACTTGAGGCAGGCGGAGGCAGAATTCATGTTAGCATTGTCTAATGTGAGCCTTTATGATAGGAAGCATCTGTATATACTTTTCATATGTGGAGTGTTGTGTAATATACCCGCCAGTATATGGAGAACAATTTGATATACTTACATGCGTGGGATACTGACTACCCGCAAAATATCCCACACACAAAAAACAATAATTTTTATGTTTATATATGCCAAAACACATCTTCTAGCCAAGAACCACTAATTTTTGGTTAATTAAAAATTTGATTGATTTTGTATTTTCTTTCATTAAAGTCAATATAACAAATGTGGTATAAATGATATTAGTTTTCACTTCCAAACGTAATGCAACAAACATGAAAAATTGAATATTTTATTTCAGTGAATTTCTATCTATGGTAAATAGAGATTTTCTTATATATTTTCAATAAATGCAAAATTTTCACTTCCAAATTGATTCAATATAGAAATTTCACTTTTAAATTTAAACTGACCCAAAATCACAAGAATTATAAAAACTTCTTTTGAACACACAACACTCAAAAATTTTGAAAATGAAAAAGGAAGACCAACAAATCTTAAAAATGACTCTTTCAAATGAAAGTTATGAATATGACACGATCTAAAATATAATTCTGAGATGCTTCACTCTTTAAAAAGGATGAAATGTTCCATTTCAATTTCACCAAAAATAAGCAATTTATGAGGGAAAATAGTTTGATCTTTTGTTAAATACTATTTTTCATCAAGTTAATGATTCTTTGCAAACAAGTAAAACAAATATTAAATATGATTCTCTGAAATAAGAAAGGTTTGTATACACTTTTTCAGAAATTACCAATCATTCCTTTCATAAATCAACAAATCATCGTAGCAAACCTTTAATGCTAATTCACAAGAATGAGGAATTTCTGAAGAAGACAATCCACAACACTCAATCAAATTGAAACATAATTTTCTAGAATGTAGAAACATCCAAGAAAATATAGCAATAAAAAATATTTGGACACGATAGATGTAAACCCTAAGTTTTCAAAAAAATAATTGGCTTTCATAAGTAACCGTTATGTCTAGTTCACATATGCACTTTTTATAAAGGAAAAGTGCGCAAATTTGTGTAGTATTACTAAAGAAAAAGTGCAAAAAATGAGAAAACTTAAGAAAAATAAAGAACAAGGCCGTTAAACACACAGTGAAACAAGGCTACCAAAAACCAATCATATGTCATAAGAGGACATAATGAAGAACAATTCGATCCCCTAGTGTGTCCATCAATTTTATGGTCGTAAAATCACTCTCGTGGACAAGAGTGATTTGCCTAGATTTAAAATAGATCTAGTAACAAGAGGACAAGTGACTAGTATATTTCCTTAATTTATAACAGAAGTTTGAAGTATGAAGTATGTAAGAGCCTCTTACCTTCTCTACAAAATGGTTGTAGAATTCCTTCTGAAGCTCTCAAAAGGCTTTCCTCACGGCTTCAATGGAAGATCTCCATAAAACAAATGGCATAAGAGCATAACATAAACAAAGGTGAAACACAAAGTGAATGCAAATTTAAACATAGCACATATCACAATATTAAATGAGTATTCAGTTATAAACTACACAAAATATTAAGTAGCTTTGTAAAGAGCATCAGAACAAGTGTAAGGAGGAAAGGAACATCTACTTGTGTTAATCTTGAAAAATAAGAAGCATTACAATGTTGGAATTGATGATGTAATCCTAATCCCAATTGTCTCCAATCCTCCCCTTAGGTGAAAAGCTTTCAAGACCTAATCCAATAACATAATTTTACATTGAAAAGCATGTCTCTTCATCCTTTGGTATGTGTTGAATTTATAGGCCAAGAGGAGGAGTTTGGGGATCCTCTTCTCAAGGGATGAGATCCATAAACAAAGGAATTACGGTTCCACAAAAGGTGGAGTTTTCTCCATGAACAAAGGGATGAGGCCCAATTATGTAGGGGCTCAAGGAAATCAGTTGGGAAATATTCCTCCGACAAGGCTTCTAGAAATCCCTTTTTATTTTCACCTTCGTCAAGAGATTTGTGTAGTTTTTAGTGGAAGACAATGTGCAAAATTTTGTAGGCCACAATGGTCATAAATATGCTTGTGGAGCTAAACGTTAGGGAAACTACACAAGTGCTTAAAAATAGGTTTTTAGCAAAGTAATCCAAGATTATTGTTATCTTTTGGATATTTTTTCTTCCAACATTGTTGGGGAATGCTCGGAACACTTCATATGATAGTGAGAGTTTTGGATTGGCCGTCATTTGCCAATGGTAAAAGAATGCCTTGTAACAAATTTCCCTTCTCAAGTACATATCTACCCTCACTTGGATTCGAACTTCCATTCAATACTATTGTGGAAATAGAGGTTCTAACTATTACTGTTCATTTCCATACAGGTTGGAACCCTACATTAGGTAATATTGCATCTCTATTCCTATTGTTGGGCATCCTTAATGGGTACTCTAAATTTTTCTTTTAAGGCCTCAACAATATGCCTAGAAAACTCTTAACTTTTTAAGGTTGAATTCCCTTTGTTTTATTGAACCTCAGTCATTATACTTTTTTTAATTTTATGGTTACGAGTTGGATAATTTGTCATTCACACCTTTGTACTGTAATCATATTTGAAATTTAATGCACAATATAGTGTATGTTCTACTCTGAGTTATCCAATCATATGTTGTTTATATTCTAGTGGCATTTTGCTTAATAATGGTTTTTTTGTACAACCATGAATAAATTAAGACTTTGTCTATAAGAAGTTTTTCGTATATTTGTTCTTGGATACCTTTTCCTTCTGTATGTTAACCTGCACTGTTGATGTTGATCAACTGGAACATTTTTTGTCATTAATTTATGCAATAGTCTCTTCTTATGCATGGAATAGCTATATCCCAACCACTCTGGACATTATGGGATAACTATTTAATTATGAATGTCAACCTCTATGTTCTTTTGTGTATTCCCCATCATAGATGATGGAGGGAAAATCCCTATAACCATTTAAAACAATGATTGGAGTTACATTAACTCTATAGGGACCTTTGCTAGAACCTGCACGGTGGATGAATTAATATTCCTTATTATTATTTTAACACTTATGAAGAAATTACTTGATCTAACCTTGGATTTAATAAAAACATATGATTATGAGTACAGGTTAATACCTAATACTATACATAAACATTTATTGAATTGCTTCTCACATGCACACACAGACACACATATAACTAGGTTTATTATGATCAAATGACCTTAACATAATAAATACCCTTCACTATATTCTTATAACCTGAGGATTTATAGGGACAAAGGCTAAATACCTATCTCGATCATCATATTTTTCATGGAACTATCTACAATATTAGATAATAGAAACGACCACCTATTACAGTTTGGATGTATCTATCAATAAGTTTGAGTAATTTACTTTTCTACTCCATGTTTCCTTCCTTAAATTATTGCATAGTGGTTCAAATTTAACTATCATACACTCTAGTTCTGCATATAACTATTGCCATTTATTTTTGCATGTAACTCTTGTCATGATACTCTATTTTTTGACATCCGCATGATTATATGGTCAGCCAAACTAGAATTCTATTTCAACTTTGTTTCCATTTATCTAGTATAGTACGAATAAGAATTCTTCATATCTCCATTCTTGAACCACTACAACACATAATGAAATATTTTAATACCAAGATCTTTCATATAAATTATAGATTACCTCCTAGCATACCTACTGTCGATTATTGAAGCACGTACCAGTAAACATAACCAAAAATTTGCTATAGCATGTTTATTCATTCTGCAAATGTTCCATCATAGATATGTGTGTGTGTGTACTCAATAATATATCCCTACTAAGAATGGGACAAAAATACCTTTTCATTTAGTTTGAACAGACATATAACACAATAAAAAAAACTTACATAAATTTCATTGGAAATTAAATATTACAATAAATTATCCGACCAAAATAACTTGCCTAGAAAACTATGGGAGAGAGAACGTTCCTCTTAATCAATGAGTTTCCTCCAGCAACTCCCTCTGAGCTCAAACTTATTGGATCAAGGAATAATGACTACTTTTGTATTCCCTTATTGGAATTTTATAATTTCTTCCCAACATATTTTTCCTAAAAAAATCCTACTTTTAGGTTCTGCACCCTTTTGATTTACCTAGGCATTTTCTTTTTATTAGGAAAAATTATTTCCTTCTCCATTAAAGCACGTCTTTCTCTCTTATTGTGCTTTTTCTCAACTTTTTACCCAACTTAGCATTTTGATCAAGCTAAGTTTTTATATCAACTTGGCATAATATTTCTCTCCCATTATTTTATTATCTTAATTGCAATATTCTCTTGAGATTTTTGGAAGAAGGATTTGGGAAAATACGCCATGTGAGGTTATGACTTAACAAATTTATGGCATAGGAAGAAGTCCCTATTAACCATGTTCTCTTCCCCATAAAATTGTGAAAAGTAAAACAATCATTTATTATATAAAATTTAGTTACATAATTTGTCAATTCAAACCTTAACTTCCACATCCATTAATTTCAAACACCAATCATAATAGTCTAAAAATGGTCATGTCTTTAAAAATAATCGCACAAAAGTATCACAATATATATAAAATAAAATAAAATAAATATAGGGGATAATTTGGGTTTACAATATTCAAAAATTAGAAATAGAATGATGGGTCCAAACTTTCAAATTTAACAAAGTTTACACATATAACGTTTTCCAATTCACATATGTGTAGAGCTCCGTCGTAACTAATCAATGGAACCTTAACATAGTTATTGAAATAAACTCATAATTAATTTATTTAATCCTCTCTTTGATTTCTTGCATTTGTTATAGAATTGGTAAGTAGACAAATTCAATTATAAGGTCTCTATGGTAGTTGGCTTTGAGAAAAAATTAGAAGATACAAATATGTGCTTTTAGGTTATTCAAGAGGTATATTTAGGTAAACATTCTAAATAATTAGCTGATAAAAAACATATTTTCTTCAATTTTTCATTCATCTCTTTAATTGATTGTCTTATAAGAGCCCATGTCCATTTGCATTATCGGAAAACTTAATAGTGATGGCTTATATGATTGATGTACTTAAATAAAAAGATACATGGAAATAATTTTCCCATCAAATTTATAATTTTTTCATTTATTGTAGTGCAATGTAAGGGCCCTGAAGCAACTTGCTATGTTATTGAGATATATAATGTGTATAGTTTTGAACAAGCAATATGATAAGTTTTAACAGTCTTTCAAAGTGGGATTGTGAGATATTTTTAGCTTATTTTTCTAACGGTGCTGATGATTATTGGGATGTTTCCATTAGAGGATGTTGTAGGGACAGGGGAATAGGAGAAAATAATGGGGTTTTATAGTTTCTAGATATTATATTGATCATCTCTCCATAAACTAGAATTTTACCCTTTTAAAGGAATTTCACTCAAAAAAATGCCTCTATTTCTAAGGTCATTGTCTCTTTCTGAGAAGGACCATTCGTTGTGTAATTATTCAAGCGGTAGGGGATGGGGGCTGGGGTGATGAGTCAAGGGGTTCTATCTTTTCAATATCTAATATCTTTATCTAATATATGATACTAGCTCTAAATCAATGGATTATTTAAAATTTTCACGTGTTAATATGGGTGATTTTTTTTTTCTCAAAAATCAAGGCAGGTTGTTTTACATATGGACATATTTGATGGCTATAATAATTAGAACTTCGATAGATTTTAAACGTTTTAAAATTTGAACAAGGGAAAGAGGTTATGATAATGGATATTTTTATTTCTATTTCAAGATACCAATTATAAAGTTTTTGTTCTTGGGAAAAAACCTAGAATATTACCACCTCACTACAAAGTAAATACTTTTAATAATATTGTCATCATATATAGAAAGTCATTTATGAAATTGTTAAAGAAAGTACAACATGTATCAATGAATTTTTTAGTGATTATTATCCAATTTTGAAAAGTAATTGTAATGGGTATAGTGATATAAAAAATTATAAATTATTCCACAATTATTTTGAATTTCTTAGATGATCCACAAAAAAATATTAGGTTATTTCCTCCACACTTATAACAAGCATATGTATGTCTTGTATTTTCTCTCAACCATATACTATTTTATCAATTTGGGAGTAACATCTCATAAACGACTACAAAAAGTTGAGGTAATAACCCTCTTGTGCACTTTGGACTATGGATCTAATTCAACTAGTCAGTCTTGCCTCTAATTGAATTATATCAATAACAAAGAAAATATCCTAATACATAAAAACAACCCTTTCGTCATATTCCAATAGCTCTTGGGATATTAGAAACAACAATTGGTGTCAATATAGTGATGATAAATTTCACTACCTTAAACATCCTATCCTTCATATTTCCACTTATGTTTACTCCTATAAGAATATCTTTTAAAATGGTCTTTTTTTGTTTTTTATTTCGCGTATAAACTAGTTGGGAGAATGAATAAAATTTCACTAGTTTATGAAATCAAAACTGATGGACTTCCACTACAACCCTCATTTTTACAGTTTGTGGTTTTGGGTCACTTACTTTTCTAACAAGTGTTTGCAGGATAAAATCTGGTGTCCATCTGTTGTTAATTTCTTAAGCTTTCTTATTGGTTTATTTGTTTCTGTTTTTTAAATTAAAAACTAGTATCAAACCCATGGTGAAAATTATGTGATAGAAAATATATGTGAAGAAAATTGTTTGTTTCCTAATGGTACATGATTAGACAGATTTGTGGTGGGTACAATGTAATGACAAAGGTGAAGATGAGGAAGAGACCATTCAAGGAAAGCTCATGAGAGCTAACTAAAGAGGACCATTTGATATTGACTACTGAAGTTCATGTGGGTCACCTAAGGAAGTGAATGTGTGAAAAGTAGTGGGTGATAATGCACATATAATTTAGTTGAAGTTGAAATTTGTGGTTGAATCAACTCAATGACATGGTGGAGAGGAAATAGGGACCATTAAGATAAATCTCATGATAGTTGACAACGCAAGGAAATCTCACGAGTGTTAACTAAATATGAGCATATGATTGTTGAATTTCATGTTGGTGAGCAAATAAAGTGTACATAAGCATACTTGTTTGCATTATTGTCATAGAGGTTAATTTAGGTGAACATAAGGTTGTATGGTAAAGGTCAAAAGAAAGAGAATAACAACAACTACTGGTATGCAAATGCATCTTGAATGCCAAGAAGTTCACATGGATGGCTGAAGGAAGTGAACAAAAGGAAAATTGTTGGAATTGTTGTTGCAAGGGGGAATTTAGACAGATCTGAGGCAATAGTTTGAATCTCGAATGAAAGAGAAAGAAAAATGAATAGTGGTGTGTAAATGCACCTTAAATCCCAATATTTACTACCTAGGACATCTTGTTGCTAGAAAAATAAGAGTTGAGGAAAATGGTTTTGTGGCTAGTAGATGGATATCTATAAGATTAAATTTGATAGTTGGGTTGACGAGAGATCATATGGTTCTCGTGAGTGCAAATGATGTCAAAAGTCTAGATCGATTTGAAACAAGCACAATAGATGATTTCTAGGAGGAGGTTAAGAAGTACATGGATAGTATGGATCAACATGGGCTAGAGATATAGTGAGAGAGAGGTCACTTAGCTGGATGGATGGGAGAACATAGATGGAGTCAATGGTGTCAAGGTCCAGTAAAGGAGTCATGTTATGGAGAATCACAATAGTGCATGAACACCATCAAGTGTTTGGTCCAAATTCTAAACCCTAGCTATTGCCAACTTGTAGGCACCAAGGCTACTGTAAGACCACTTGTTGAGGAATACATGTAGAATGGTAGCACATGATGTCTCAAGTTGTGAAATGTTATGAAACCAGTTCATGAAAAGATAGAAAAGAGGGATTAACGGCTTCAAAGTAAGCATCTTCAAGGGTGCAACCTCCTTTCTATATATAGGAGTCTAAGGGGTCACAATATAAACAAATCCGACCTAACAATAATAATATAAGGGCACAAAAATAACAATAGTAGGCTTCTATAGGGCACAATAATAACAATATGGGGACAATAGGGGCACAACAATAACAATAAGGGCTGCAATGACAATAGTAATGGGGGAATCACTAGTATTATAGGGACCTAACATGCCCCTCTCCAAAAAAGGGTTTTCCTCAACAATTGGGTAGCTCTGATGCTTTTGTGTAAAATTCTCATCCTCCCATGTCGAATTGTCAATGGGTAAGTTCTTCCACTTGACGATATACTCTGAAATTGGTCGATTTCATAGTTCTCGAGTTCTTGTTTCTATGACTACTTAAAGTTCCAATATGATTTTTCCTTCCTCATCAAGTTCTAGCAATATTTTTTGAACTAGGAGCTTGTCACCAATGACCTTCTTTAATCATGAAACATGGAAAATTGGGCACATTCAGGAAGCTGCAGGAAGCTCCAATTTGTATGCCATAGTACCAATCTTTTGCAACACCATGTACGGACAATAATACTTTGGTGATAATTTATTATCCTTCTTAGTTTGCTTGAAGGAAATTTGTTTATATGGTTGTAGCCATCAAAATACCCAGTCACCTACATCAAAACTTCATTTGTTGCGATGTTGATTTCCTTGTTGTTTCATTCTATTTTGTGCCAAAGTTAAATTATCCTTTAAGAGTTGGAGAACTTGTTGTTGATGCTCGATGTGATCTTCAACTGCTTGAACCTTAGAATTTTCTCTTAATTATGATGTGATAGACAGTGGGTGATATCCATAAAGTGCCATAAATGGTGTCATTTTTGCTGCAGTATGGAAGGAAGTGTTATACCACTATTCAACCAGAAGAAACCATTTGACCTAATGTGTCTATTTATCAGAGAAAAAGAAACGGAGATATCCTTCCAAAAATTTATTTACTATCTCATTTTTCCAATCAGATTGAGGATGATAATATGAGCTTTGAGCTAACTAAGTATCAGGACAACAAAAAAAATCCTGTCCAAAAATTTCTAGTGAAAATGGGATCTCTGACGCTTACAATAATCTTTGGGTTTCCATGTAGCTTTTGAATTATTTCCATAAATGCAATAGAAAATGTACTAGCTTTAAATGGATGAGATAATGCACAAAAGTGTGCATACTTGGTAAGTCTGTCAACTACCACCATGATGACACTCTTCCCTTCAGATTTGGGTAAACCTGTGATAAAATCCATTGAAACCTCCTCCCAACATTGACTTGGAATGGATAAAGGTTGTCATAGACCTGGGGTCTTAATTGTTTCAACTTTATTTTGTTGGCAAACCAAACAATCTGACACGAACTTTTGAATATCAGATTTATGGCCATCCCCAAAAAAATCATTCTTAACCCTGCGGTAAGTCTTTAAAAATACTCAGTACACTCCTAAGAGAGAGGCGTGCAATTCCATATGAATCTTTTGTTTGAGTTGGGAATTCTTACATAGGTAAAAGCGATCTTTGTACCATAATGAATCAATTTTCCAGCTAAATGTATCAGATGTACTGGGATCTTGTTGTAACTTTTGAATGAGCGTCCATACTTCTTCATCATTCTTCCATTCGTCCCTAGCTTTGTTTATCCAATTTGGTTGGATAATAGAAATGGCACAAAGAAATGCTTCCACATCCTCATCCTTTCTTGAGAGTGCATTTGCCACAAAATTTTTCTTCCTTTTTCTGTAGATGATTTCAAAGTCATAAATCAACATACTTGTGACCCATTTTTGCTACCCTTATGAAGATAATCTTTGTTCGAAAAAGCATTTAAGACTATGATGGTCTGTTTTTACCTTCAAGTGTCTTCCCATTAGGTATGGTCACCATTTCTTAAGTGCATGTAGTGTTGCCAACATTTCCTTTTCATAAATAGCTTTGTGTAAATACTTTCATTTGATTGGAAGACTTTCGAAATTAATGGGTCTTTGTTCTTGTATTAAAACAAGACTAGTTCCATTTCCTGAGGCATCACATTCCACAATAAAGGTTTTTAAGTCTGGCATAGCTAAGACCAGTGTTTGGCACACTGCCTCTTTAAGGTGTTCAAAGGCCTTCATTGCTTCTGGAGTCCATAAAAATGCATCTTTCTTCAATAATGTTGTTAGAGGTGCTACTATTCTCCAATAATTCTTAACAAACATGCGATAATACCCTGTCAACCCAAGAAATCCTCATGGATGCTTTATGGATGTGGGCATGTTCCATTCCTTAATGGCTTTAATTTTTCTGGGTCTACCTTAACACCTTCATGAGATATAATATGACCCAGATATTCCAACTCTTGTACTCCAAAGAAACATTTGGATCTTTTTGCATATAATTGTTTCTCCTCCAATAGTTTGAGCACCCTGTCAAGGTGGAATTGCTATAGATTAGTATATCATGAAAAAATACTAACACAAATTTTCTAAGGAAGGGTTTGAAAATTGAATTCATGAAACCTTGAAATGTAGAAGGTGCAGTGGTAAGGCAAAAAGGCATGAAAAAAAGTTCATAATTACCCTCATGAGTTCTAAATGTTGTTTTTGGAATGACTTCAGTCTTCATTTTGACTTGATGATATCCTAAAAAAATATCCAACTTGGTGAAGTAAATTTATCCATGTAATCATGCAATAGTTCATCAATGATAGGAATGGAAAATTTATCTTCAATAGTGAGCTTGTTGAGCTCCCTATAATCCTGACAGATGTGCCATGATCCATCCTTCTTATGCACCAATACTACTGGATCAGAGAAAGAACTTTGACTAGGTTGAATTATACCAGCCTCTAGCATTTCTACAACCATACTTTCAATTTCACTATTTCGGGCATAGGGATATTTGTAAGGCCTGATGTTTGGAGGAACACTTCCTAGAATCAAATGAATAGCTTGATCATGAGCACAAATAGGTGGGAGACCTTTGGGAGTCTCAAATACCTTGGAATGATTATTCAAGACTTTTTTGAGATCTAGAAAAATAGATGATTTTGATGTGGGAACCTCTAGTGAAAATAATTGTAAAATTATGCCGCGATGTCCTTTCCTTATAAACTTTGTCATTTCATTAGAGCTTATTATCTTTCCTGGTTTCCCCGTGATACATCTTAATTCAACTTCTGTTCCTTCCAAAGAAAATTTCATGAAAATTTCTTGAAAATTAAAAGCTATTGTACCCAAGGATTTTAGCCATTGGACTCCTAGTACCACATCAGCACCACCCATTGGAATGGGAATAATTGGGCTATTCAATACATATTCTCCCATGGATAGCTTCATATTATGGCACTTGCTAGAGCAATTTATGGTTCATCCACTTGCAACCATCACTTGACACTCTAGTGCTAGATATAGGAAGCAATTCAATTCCTTGGCTATCTTACAATGAATAAAATTATGGGTACTACCCAAATCCATCAACACTATTACCTTTTTCTTCTTGATATGTCCTTTTATCTTGATAGTTTGAGGAGTGGTAATTATGGCCAATGCATTACAAGATATGGTCGAATTCATTTCTTCCTTTTCTAGGGCTTGTTCTGGTGTATATCCTTTCTTTTGGCATTTTCTTGTTCCTTTTCTTTCCTCCTCTTTCACAATGTATGCTAGATAATTTCTTCTCAGCACTACTTATGACCTTTAGTCTTTGCGTATCACAACTGTAACCAAATCCCTTTTGCTTTTTTTTCTTCCAATTGTTGGTTTTCACTTGTAGGTAAGTGTGGGCTATAGGACTCCTTGAACCTATAATTTTTCTTTCCATTTTTCTTGCAACCTGAACTGCCTTTTCTCCCAATGAGTCAGGTTTCCCAAAGGAAAACCTCATTTTGGATGTTATCATTTAATAGTTCCCTTATGAACACATCAATCCTATGCTCCTCTAGTAATATCTTATTACCCTATATTCAGTTTGGAAGTCCTCCAATGTGCTCCATCATTGGAATGCTTTTCGTTTGAGGTTTTATCAATTTGGCTAAAAAAGTGTTGTTTTTCGTATCCTCATAATGTGTTTTCATTTAGTCCATAAATTACCCAAGTCACAATTTGTTTACCAGAGCAAAGCCATTGATACCATACAAACTTGTTTGGTTCCAAATATAAAGTTGCAATGAGTACCTTTTGTGTGTTGTACACATTATGGAGATCGAAAAATTGCTCCATATGTAGTATCCATGTTACAGGATCCTTGTCATTAAACTTCCTCATATCGATCTTTGGAACGTGGTGGGTCTTTGTTCCAATGTTAGAGTCTATGAAATCATGATTAAGATTTCTTTTGTTCTCATCATGAGTTTCCTATACTACATTTTCGTCGTTAAGAAGCCTTTCTTGTAGCAACATTGTCAAAGCATCCTTCAATCCTTCCATGTATTTCTTCAAATCTTCCATGTTTTCATTCTTTGAATCACAATTATCATTTCTTTTGTTCTCATTTCGAGTTTCCTCTCCTAGCTTTTTGCCATTAGGAAGCCTTTCTTGTAGCTACTTTTTCAAACTTTCCTTCCAATCTTCCATTTCTTTCTTCCAATCTTCAATGTTGTCTTCCATGCCATTCATCTTAGCTTCCATATCATTCACCTTAGTTTTTTTTACCTTTTGTGAGAGTGAAATCTGTTGCACTTGGTCTCGTAATTTTGATATATCATGTTGCATTTCTTCCTCTTCTTCATGAGTCATGCTAGAGCTTTGAAGTTTTTCACTATGTGTTTCCATTTTCTTTATTCGAGGCATCAATTAACGATATTTATGCTTCACTATTCCCTTGAACTTCAAAATGATGTTTCAACCTAAACTTATGCAACATTTTAAAAAAGACTACACATTATTTTTCGCTTTGTGGAAGCACAATATTGAATCTGTTGTATCTCTGTACTTGTGGATTTCCAAGATCTAAAATTGCTTCCCAAGGTATCCCTTTCAGTATTTTTTTGAATGCCACCAGTCTCATCAAAATTGGATTCTCTAAGAAATATTTATTCCCAATCTCCCAAGATGACCTGATTATATATCTTTCAGTAGAGCGAAATTGTACGACATTACACAAGTCACTGTTTTGACCTTAGGATTTGAAAACACTACACAAAAAGCTGTAGTTTGTTCTCTTTCTATAGCTTCTAACGAAATTTCGATCTGATGCTCGAAAAAAAAGTTATGACGATTTTTCCAAGGCCACCTGTTTGGAATGTAATTCGGAAGTCTGTAAAAAGCTAACTTCCTCAAATCATATCTCTGAAAATATAACGTGAAAAGATCTGAAATTCAGACTTGAGGTTCAGAATGATTTCAGCTCAAATGGGTTTTTGTTTTAGCTTCTGAATATTTGTAGCGAAAATGTTATAGAAAAAATGCCACGATGACCTGTTTGGAGCAGTAAAACCCTAGAATCCCAAAGCTCTGATACCAAATGTTATGAAACCAGCTTACAAAAGTATAAAAAAGAGAGATTAACGTATTCAAAATAAGCCTCTTTGAGGGGGCAACCTCCTTTACATTACAAAAATGAATAATTCTTGGATGATACAAATTTACAAAAACCTCATTTTATATATAGGAGTCTAGGGGTCGCATATAACCAAAGCCACCTAAACATATTAATATTAAGGGCACAAATATAACAATAGTGGGCTTTCTTATTTTGGCGGACAAATAGGGGCACACAACCAATAATAATTAAGGGCTTACAATGACATAGTAATGGGGAATCACTAGTATTATAATTGACCTAACATTGAATGGACCACTTGATAAGTAAGAGGGTGGTTAGTATACCAACTTCCCAGTTGGCCATAAATGTGATATGTCAAAGATGTTGAGTGGTTTCATAAACAATGTACCAGAAAAATATCCTACAAAATAGAGGATGCAACATGAACACCCATATCCATATATGGTGAAATTTTATTATAGACTTCACAAAGTTATTGAAGCTTGGTATCCCGTCTCACTCAAGTTTAAGGGGAGATTAATATCTTTTTGATAATTTTTTAGCTCCAACTTTTAATAACACGTGATTTTTCCCCTTAATAAAAAATATAGTGTATTCTATTTAAGCCACAAATACTCTATTATAATTTTCCTTTAAACCAAAAACTTAATAAATATATTATTAATAACCCATTTTCTAATAAATATTAAATTACTGTATTTATATGCTCTTAATTTCTTTTATTATTGGTTTATTTCTCTCTGATTTTTTACTAACATATTAGTATTGAAGTGAATTTTTAATAACACAAGTGTAAATATACTTAACCAGTTTAATGTGCAAGTAAAAATCAATTATAAAATGTAGCAATTGATTTGTTTGGTTACAAGTTAAGGGAATTGCACTTAACATATATTTTGGTTTTTGATATTCATTGGGTTTGCGGATATTCAAAATTTACATATTTGTGGTTCTTTTACTTTAAGATGCTATCATATCCCTTTGCAATTAATTCTATATATAGCATTTAATATATGTGTAATAAAACATGAATATACAATCCCTTTTTGAAATGAAATATTTATAACTATAAATATGTTATAATAAATATTAGATTTTTAAAAAACAATTTTCTTATTTATATATTAGTGATAAGCTAATGATAATTGCATTTTATAAGACCAGTGTTGTGGACGTAGCTAATTCTTTGTAATTCAATATTTTATATATATATATAGGGGGTTAAATTTGAATATAAATAGGAATATTAGAAATGGTTCGACTATCCAATCTTTAATATTTTTATAATAAATTATATCTAAAGAAATTATGTAACCATCAGAAATGAATAATAAAGTTGAATTTAAATTTAATAAAAACAGCTGTTTGTTGGGAACGTAGCTAAGTTCTTGTATTCATTAATTATATATAATATGGGGGTTAAATTTGATAATCAGTAGGAATATTTAGAATGGTTCGACCTATCCAATCTTTAATTTTTTATAAATAACTTATATGTAAAGAAATTATTAACCATGCAAGAAAAATGAATACATAAGTTGAATTTAAATTTTGTCGCGTAAAAAATCAAAAATATTACCTAAAACTACATTCACTCAAAACTTGTTACATTTAGCCATTTAGTAAATTGAAGTTTCTCTGTCTCCATTTTAATTCCGGGATCATTATGCCGGATTTAATGTTGTAGAAATCTTTCGTTTTCGGCTGTATATAACTCTTTTTCTCCCATATTCAAAAGATATGACGGAGTTAACTGAACACTAACAGTTGCACATAATCTCCACATTATTTATAAACTTCTCTTTTTGCAGAAGCTCATTTATCTTCTTAATAAGATATTCATTCTTTCGTAATCGAACAGTGCTTCACCTCATGTCAAGTTATCATTCTACTTGTTGCAACTGCTTCATGCTCAACGGCCTGCGATTAGTAAACTTGAGACAAAAGTGAAGCTGAATTTCTGAGTAGATGTCTCTCACCACAAATTGAACTAAGGTAAAAAATAATAATTCTAGAGCGCTTATCTCATTCAAAGAATGTTCCTTGGTGGGCTGCACTTCCTTGCCTGTTATCTGCACTAATGACATGATGCTTTGTACATGAAGGTACTAGAGGAGAAGGACATGTAATAATCTCATCTCTGCTTTCTCGTTTGACAAAACCCTCCAATAACATGACCACAAAACATTGTAGAATTTTTATAATTTATCCGCGTAGTAATTACACATCATTGATCTCTCCAAAACTA